>JACCGJ010018745.1:0-10026 GCA_013407085.1 Atriophallophorus winterbourni | reverse complement strand
AACAAATTTATCAGCTTAATTGAAGATGATAAACAAGCTTTCCAATCGCAATTGATTTCTCAAATGCACCAGAATCCGAAGCTCTTGTATAGTCTTGTAAACGATAGAACAAATATTAAACCAGCAGTATTTGCCCTAAAACTTCGTCCGGCTTCACAGAATCCATTAATCAGACCACTGGCCCGTTAGCAGACTTTTATGCCGTAGCTTTTGCGCCGAAATCTACGGAGCTTAATTAGGAACAAATCATTTGACATGACCTACGGCCCTTGAGGGAAATATTGATAACTCCGATGGTAGTAGCGCAGCACTTACGAAAATTAAAGCTAAAGAAACACGGTATTGTTGGAAGACAATATAAATTGATCAGTGATTATCTCAGTAACAGATACATCATGTGGACAGCCTATTATCGAAGAAAATCAATGTCACTAGCGGTGTTCCACAAGGATCAGTGCTTGGACCAATACTGTTCCTAGTCTATATGAACGATATACCAATACCTAATGAGAGTAAGGTTTTTTTGTTTGCTGACGATTTATGGAGGCGAGTCAGCAATGCTGAATATTGTATTTTGCTGCTTTTTACAACTGGTCATCCTAAAATAAACTGTCATTGAATATGCAAAAGTCTAAAATCATTCAGATCGAACGTGACCTTGGCTTTTTCTATCCATACAAGCTCGACGACAAAATCTTGGAGTACCCCGAAGAATAAAAAACCTTTGTGCTTGTATATGCGGTAGTTTGAAAAATGGCCTACAATGCGAAGACAGTTTCAAAGCGAGTCTCGTCTGCTAGGCTGCTCGGTATATTACGGCGGATATTTGGACGTTTTTCCCCGGGGTGTTACCCCCTCATGATGAACACATATACACCCGTTCTAGATTATGCCACACAAACCTAGACACCACAGTTCCAAAACTTCATCTTACTTCTGGATCACATGTATCTGAAAGCGTCTTAGCTTGTCATTGGACTAGAAAATATGCCATTCGCCGGGTTACTCAGGCGACTGAAGCTGAGGTCACGTGCACAAAGAAAATGCGTGGTGATCTCATTCTCGCATACAAAATAGTTACTACTGTTTCTCACCCCCTGGACTTATTATTCCACCTTCGAACTTCTACCAACAGTCGAGGACATGTTCGAAAGTTGCAAATACCACACTCCAAACGGAACTGACGATGGTATTTTTATTCGGTGCGTGTTTGCTTTGTTTGGAATTACCTACCTGCCGATTTGGTAGGCTCAAACATTTTATCTATATTCAAATCGAAACTTGTCGATTATTTGAGAGCTAATCCAAATTTCCCCTCAACTATTAATAAACTATCATTGTCCCATTGATTTTGATTTTATTTATACTGATATATACAGTGGTATCTATAGTTCGACTCTATGGTTATTGTAAAGTTTTTTGCTTTTTTAACCAAAAATCTTGAATCCTGAAGCAGGTTCGAGTAAGTATGTTTAAGTTCAAGGAACCTGGAAACGGTTCATAATTTCTAAAACAGTTATACATACTACAGTTACTACATATGGTTCGCACAACGAACCACGTTGTTCTAACTCGGAATCACATAGTAATTCCTGTTTAAGCTTTCAAGGCGCGTATAGATGATAAAAGCAATGTGTTGCTCACATTCCTCACACTTAAACACAACTCGCAGTTTCTCGTTGCTTGTGGTCATCAGGTAAGAGACAGTAGGATTAGGTTCACTGAAACTATAACCAGCGTATAAGTCGTAAACAATTTGACTGAAGTTACGTCTACTCGCTACTTGTAAAGTAGCTGAAGGGGCTAACTAAGCCCAAAACGGATCCAACGGCGTATTGCGCGGAGGGTTATTACAACACCAGGATAGTTCAAAGTAGAATACTATTGCAAAACGCTAGAATCTCACCGGAAGCACAGGACGGTTTCGAGGTTTTTGCCTCTCATCAGCTATGCGTATCCGCTGGACTCTTCGCGTTTCGAACTAGTATTTGTGTAGACGGATGGCGCAATGTGAATCGAAGTTCGCGTCTACTCGCTACTTTATAGGTAGCTGAAGGGGCTAAACTAAGCCCCAACTGATCGAACGGCCTGTTGCCGCGAGGGTTATTACAACCCAAGGCTAGTTCGAAGTAGAATACCATTCCGAAACGCTAAAATCTCACCGGAAGCACAGGACCGGTTTCGAGGTTTTGCCTCTCATCAGCTATGCGTATCCGCTGGACTCTTCGCGTTTCGAACTAGTATTTGTGTAGACGGATGGCGCAATTTGAACTGAAGTTCACGTCTACTCGCTACTTTATAAGTAGTCGAATGCCCTGTTACAGGGGGTTCGTACAACATACCACGGTGTCCAATCATAAAATAACATAAAGATTTCTGGTCAAACATTCAAGGCGCTCATAGATGAATAAATAATTGTGTTGCTCGCATCCACCGCACTTTCAAAACCCTAAATTTTATGGAGTTTTTCATTTATCAGATTAAAACGGTACGCTTAATTTCGGTTGGTTTTGAAACGGTATTCAAACACAGAATTACACGGTGATTCCTGGTCATGCACTCAATGCGCTTATTTAAATGCAAAGTAATATGTTTATCACATCACCCGCACGTACACACCACCGCCGGTTTCTGGTTGTTTGTCGTCATCAGGTGAACACAGTTAAATTACTATCAGTGAGACTTGGAACAGTGCGTAAGTTGTAGACAAAATCAAACTTGAATGCCACCTTTAGATAAGATTCGTGCAACGTACCATGGTTTCGTGGTCAATCACACAAAGCTCTAAAGGATGACAAAGCAATGTGTTGCTCACATCCCTCGCACTTACACACCACTACCGGTTTCTGTCTGTTTGCCTTTATGAGGTGGAGGCAGACAGATTGAATTCTAAGCGCCCTGAAACGGTGAATAATTGGTAAACAAAGTTATGCTTGATGCGACTGTTACAGATGGTTCGTACAACGAACAACGGTGCTCAATCACAGAAAGGCATAGTGAATCCTGATCAAGCAATCTTGAAAGATCTTGGAAGATCAAAGCAACACATTGCTTTAATTAAATCAATTTTATTTGTTTGAAAGCAACTATCAAGGCACGTTTGGGAAAAAACAATTATCTGTTTTCCAAGATTCAACCATTATTGCTCACTTCCATATGGAGGTTTAATCAGTAATACACAGATCTCTGCCTGCATGAAAATTGTTTGTGCTGATGCTCAACATGGCGAGGTTTGAACGTTTTCGACTGTGATAACACCCATCATCACTAAATATAAAACATATTTGCATGCATCTCCTTCACACAAAACACCCCACGACCGGTTTCGTGTTGTTTGCACTCACCATGTAGGGACAGCAGGATCAGGATACGCATGCGCTTGAAACATCATCACTACTAAAAACTGTCACATTGAATCACTAAATCAATACATATTTATTGGCTCAAATGTTTCGAATAGCTAGTCGTTGGACAATATGTTTGTTAACACGATTGGAAGAGCAGCAGTTATCGTGTCTCCGTTGTCTGGGACATACGAAAGCTAACGGTACAGATAAAATGGTGGAGTACAAAGCGCGCCTACTAAACTCCTTACCTTATGCCATCTAACACGAGGATAATCCACGATATACAGTGAAGAAACTAGTTAGCATATATTTGATTGCAGAGTACAGAATGCATGGGTGGTCACTGAATAATGCATTAGTTTGTTTATTACTCCACACTGATCTTGAATTTATAAATATACATATTAATTGTCAAACATCAGCATCCAGAGGTAAGTTAATTATTGTCAGTCTTGTTATTTATGGAAATTATTCATCGCTTTATACAAAGTGAAAAGCATGGGACAAATTTAAGTGATGTTTGATAGGTGAATATAAACAATTCACAGACTTATGAATGCCATATTGCTTTGAACAAATTTCAAACTAATTTATGAGCGTTCCAGAAACAAATGTCCGTTAGCACGATCATTGATTAAATGGTACCAGTGTGACATACCCTAAGTTACAAACGTCATAGTTGCAGATTATTGTTGATTAGAACATTTTCGTACCCGATAAGAGAAATATGTTGATGAGTATGTCATTTTGATGTGTTGCTCACATCCCGCAAAATTACACTCCACTACCGGTTTCTGGCTGTTTGCCGTCATCAGGTGGAGACAGTAATATCAGGTTCAGTGAGCCTTGAAACAGTGGATAAATGGTAAAAGGTTTATACTTGACTGTGCTTGAACATCGTGGTTCGTTGTACGAACCTTATGCAACAGTTGCATTCAAGTATAACCTAGAATGTCATTTTCTTCTTTGCCTTCCGTATTAAATGGGGATTTGAGCACTTAATCCAACCGTGACGTTTGTTCCCATACATTGATATCGTTGCAGAATTATTATTTTTTTTCAAAATGAAACCATAGACTGTTTATTTTACTCAGTGTAATCTTTGGGGAAATATTTGTACGACCGACAAAATTTGGCTGCTGTAGCGGGAGACATGAAATACTCATCTTTCCACATTCTCAGTCTATCACTAACTAATTAGGTTTTATTCAATTATCGCTAATGTTATGCAAAACTTCTCAAAATTTTGCCCTTAACTCGTTGTGATTTTTTTCAATTTTGATTAATAGAAATTAGTGCGAAACTTGTTGCAATCCGCTGTAGTGGTGATAACTCTTAGTATTACAAATAATAGCATATTATCAAATTATTGTCAATATTCTACATATTACCATTATCATAAATTTGCTTTTCTCCAAGAGCAAAACAACCCCCCCTTTCATTCCTTGCAACAAAATGGACAACTTGCCGGGTTTTTACTCACCTTCAAATGCTCAGTAAGCAAACAAAACCCCGTTTTTGCTTGGTATATTATTCGTCGTTCCGATATTATTCTGTGGTATTTGTAAAGCTCTATGCTTTTAGACCATTAAAATTGAATTGAATTGAATTCACTACTGGGTTGGGATACATTTATGTTGTCCTTAGTTTCCAACAATTGTTGTTACTTCTTTAACATCTCTATATTGGGGACATTTGGTGTTAACCAACTTTCCTTCTAACATATACAATCGCACCGCAGCTTCCAACTGTAAACTATCAATGGAATGGCGCTCTTCGAAACCATTGTTCCTTGCACGCTTGTACAGAATGTATCGGTGGAAATGGTAAAATATTCCACGAAATTTGCAGTTACATTCACCAAATGCAACAAGAAGCTTAATTAGATGGTAAGGTTTCGCTTCCAGCACAAAAGCTTCGTCAGACCTACGTTATCAGTTGCAAGCATCATATCCAGGCGTTAACAGACGGACGCATAATTTTGTGCTCTGATACTTTTGAACATTACTCGTCACTCGTTGATCCTATTCGGATTATTCTTACACCATTGGATTTCGCTTGAAGAGATCTATTGGACTTAATCAGCTTCAGTGTCCAGTGATCAATATTTCGGAAGTTACTATTTTCCACATCACCGTGGAAATTGTGTGCGCGAGCAAAATTTGTTGTCGCTGTTTTGACTTGGTCGGGACCAATATCGTTCGGAAGATCTTCTTCAACTGAATTCAACAAGCCGTGCATCGTTCGTGCAAGATCAAATCTACGATCACCACGACTGTTTTAATTGGTAATTTGCATCCAATACATTGCGATACGTTCCCACGCGAACCTCGCAAATTTCATCCCTCAACCGTGAACCGATCGATACGCGCCTAGGTGTTTTAGTGGAAGCTATCAACACCCCCATTCAACGATCAGACGACCTTGGCCAGACAACCTCAACAGCTATCGGATGTCTAGACCTACGAAAACTACGTGTCAAATTTGCAGAAAGGGGGTAAGTGTGAAATCGAAAGTAGTCATGTGTTTTATGTGCTCTACTAAGATACACACTAATTGCGATAAACTTTTGACTAACGAGGCAGTAGTCGTTATTAATAATCCGGAAATTCCTAGTGTCTGTTATGTATGCAGTGTCTGTAGAACAAAGTCGTTAAACGGCACCGGGACCAATGCATCACAATCAGGAGACCTGGAAAATCGCGTCAAATACTTAGAGAACATTTCCCAAAAATTTGAGGAATCATTGATGTCGATAGTAAATGCCCACAATAACTCATTAAAAAGTGAAATCAACCCGAACCCAACGCTACATCCCGTAACTCCACAAGTTACTCCGTTACTTAAGGAGAATTCGCGGGAAGCTAAACAGCTGAGTAATGCTAACGCAAGCTGCGACTCAGATGTTAATCAGATTAGAAAGTCGAAGGGGCGGGTACTGACTGTCCACCAGCAGAATTTCTCTACTTCAAAAACTAATGATGAAATGAAAAGAACTTTGATGAATCTCAGTGTAATTTGCACCAATGTGCCGGAGACATCAGGGACACTTTTCTCGAGTAGAAGAACTCACGACATTGAACAATGGTACCAGCTGTGTTCAATGATGAATATGAGCTCGATACTGCCCGATTCAATAACCCGCCTAAGTCGGCACCCCAATTCTCCTCATCTCGATGAACCACGTTTACTGAGAATAACTTTCAAAAGCCAAAAAAGAGATGGAAGACGTTCTGTTAAACTCTTATTTGCTACGTACATTCTCACAGACTAAATGTCGCATACATGCAGATATTCCGTGGTGGGAGAGGAAAGGTAATTTGAACAATGGGAAAAAATGTGACCAACGCAGTATTGTTCTTCTTGGTGTTCCCGAACACACTGACACTGCTTCAGGAAGTGAAATACAGCACCACGATTACAAACAGTGGCTCTATGTTGCCAACAGCATCGGGGCTCACGAGTCAGTTGTGGTGGACACTTTTAGAATACCTCGTTCACCAAACTATAAAGGTGACGGGCCAAAACCTCTGAAAGTAACACTTTTAACGAAAGGTATGATGGAATCAGTTAGGCTAACTGGAAAGCAAACTATAGGAATCTCCCGAAGGATGTCAGAATGAGTGATCACAGACTTTCTACGCCTTCTAATGAACCACGCCTTCCACAATCAGACGAGACTCCGATTAGAAACACTGTGGCAATCCCAAAAAACGGCCGATGTCCGACTCTCGAAGGGTCGGACTAATAGACGAGCTTTCAGCCCCATCACTGTATACGAAAACTACAATCAATTGCCTATATACAAACGCACAATGCCTGTTAAACAAACTAACTGAACTGAAGGATCTCTGCAATCAGCACTCACTCGACGTCATAGCAATAACTGAGACATGGTTTCAACCTCATGTGAGCGATCGCGAGCTCTCTATTCCAAACATGACCTTGTTTCGGAGAGACCGCTTAAGAACAGGTGGTGGAGTAGCTGTTTACCACCATGACCGTTTATATTGTACGGTAGTTACAGATACTGAACTCGATCTGGAAGACAGTTTATGGTGCAACTTGAAGCTCGAATCAGGCGACAGTTGCATCGTTGGTGTAGTTTACCGTTCGCCATCATCATTGGATGCGTATAACGAAAACCTCTTGAAAGCAATGCAGTACGCCGGAAAACAGCGCAATTCGCAATTGCTGATTATGGGAGACTTCAATCTGCCTCAACTATATAACCGAGTAGATCACCCACCCCTATCCCTAGACTACAAATTTCGAGAACTGTTTGATTACATCCCCTTGTATAATCATGTTTTCGATTATACACGACAACGAAATTTGCAACAGACTTCTGTTCTAGACCTAGTCTTAACGTCCGAAGCCACAGCCGTTGAAGATGTTCAGTATCACCCTCCGCTGGGTCGAAGCGACCACCTCGTTCTGCTATTTCAATACGTGTGCAACGCCAGTAGAATTGTAAAGCGAACAAAACAAAATAGAAAAGTGGATTACATTGGTTTGATGAAAACAATGGTAGCTTTTGATGAACATAATATAAATTTCAGTGATCCGGACTCGCATTGCACAACCCTGACAGATTACATAATCAACATGATACATTTCAATTCTAAAAATGTCCCGAAACATAGTAGCAAAGAACCACAATTCAGATTTCGCAGTAGGACTAGAAAATGGTTGACAAAGCGAAATTTGGCATGGGCTATTCACAGGGTCTCCAGAACTGATTCGACATGGGCAAACTTTCGCGAATTGCGGAATCAGGTCACAAATCTCATCCGAGAGGACAAACAATATCACCAGCTTCAGCTGGCGGTAAGAATGCAGCGAAATCCCAAACTGCTTTATCGAAATGTTAACAACACTACGAAGCTGAAACCCGGTGTTTTTCCGATCATGACAGATAACGGACTAACTGATTCTGTTTTGGAAACCGCTAACGCTCTAGCCAGTTTTTATTCACGAGTTTTCACCCCCAAAGATAAATTACAATCATCAGAATTGTCAGCAACAATTGTGCCGGAGACGATATGTGATATATGCATCAGTTCGGAAATAGTGCAGCACCACCTACGCAAGTTGAATATCAACAAGTCCCCGGGAGCTGACGGAATCACACCTGCAATACTACAGTTATGCGGCAGTCAACTGTGCGAACCACTTTGTGATTTATTTAATCACTCCTTGAGGGAGGGTGTTGTGCCTAATGACTGGAAGAGAGGAATCATAACACCCATCTACAAAGGTGGAACTCGTTCTGACCCAGCAAATTACCGCCCTGTTACACTCCTTCCAGTGATCTCAAAAATTATGGAGCGAATTGTGTGCGAACGAATTGTGTGTCATCTCGAAGCCCAAAACTTGTTGTCCAGAGAACAAAATGGATTTAGAAAGTCTCGTTCTTGCTTGACTAACCTACTGGAGACACTGGATGACTGGACGCAGGCAGTGGATAATGGTGGTTGCGTGCATGCGTGTTACTTGGACATATCAAAGGCGTTTGATCGCGTGGACCATTCTATACTGCTGCGCAAGTTGCACGATGTTGGTATTAATGGGTGCCTTCTTGTCTGGCTGAGAAGTTACCTTCTTAATCGCAAAGCAACCGTACGTATCGATGGTGTGATGTCCGGGGAAATCGAGGCCACTAGCGGTGTCCCACAAGGTTCGGTACTTGCTCCGGTTCTCTTTTTGGTCTACACCAACGACCTTCCGAAACTTGTCACAGCCAAAATGGTTCTCTTTGCGGATGATGTTAAAATTTGGATGCGAATCAAGTCAAGCGTGGACTGTTTGCGCTTACAAAGCGATTTGGATATATTGAACAGCTGGTCGGAGAGAAATAAACTTCCATTCAACTTCCGAAGGTGTAAATGTTGCAAATAGGCAAAGATTTTCCATTCTCATACAACCTTGGACCAAATCAACTGGAATGGACAACCAAAGAAAAAGACCTCGGCATATGGATTAGTGGAAGTCTGAAGTTTAGCATGCAATGCGAAGCAGTGTACCATCGAGCTAGCCGCATGCTAGGGATGCTTCGGCGGATTTTCGGACATTTTTTCCGAGAATCATTCTCCATGCTCATAAATACGTATATTAACCCGGTGATGGATTACTCAGTGCAAGCTTGGGCACCTTGGCTACAAAAGGACATCAAGCTGCTCGAGAGGATCATCACAGAGCAACTAAAATGGTTGGCTGCCTCCGCAACCTACCATATGAGATTCGACTTGAGCAGCTTAATTTGGATACACTGCTTCGCAGAAGGGTTCGATTCGATCTAATACTAACCTACAAAATAATGAACTCCAAGGCGCACCCTCTGAGGCAACTATTTCGCCTCCGGTCAAGCCATGCCACACGTACTCACCCATTTGCATTTGATATTCCACATTCCCACCGGAACTGCCGTCGGTTCTTTTATTCGGTGCGCGTTTGTTTCTTATGGAACTACCTACCGTCCCATGTTGTCCAATCATCTAGTGAACGGATTTTCAGGAACAAACTGGATATATTTATGCGTAGTAATTCCACCCTACATCCCGTATATATAACATGATTTTTTTCCAAACGAATATTTTTTTTTTACCCATCATACCGACACAATACATGGCATTTTTTGCAACTACAAAACTGTCGATCTTCCTGAAGAATCAATCTT
>JACCGJ010018744.1:0-21174 GCA_013407085.1 Atriophallophorus winterbourni | reverse complement strand
TAAATGATGCAGTCGAATAAAAAGCATTCCGGTTTCGTACATGCTCCTCGTTTCGTACCAGCCACACCACACCCGTGAAAATCTACACGAGATCACTCTACGAGAACATTATTAAAGAGTAAATGCATGTCAAATTTAAATTCACACATGTTTAGAAATTTGAAAACTGCATATGAAATATCAACGTTCTTTGAACAAGTGTCCATGAAACGAATTGAATAAGTTTCGAATGGATACACACACTCAATCAAAACCAAATAGAAGAAAAAATCTTGGTATGCAAGTAAGCAACGATCTTGATTACATTCCCCCTCCACAATGTTGTGTATAAACAAAAGGGTTAGTGAGGATGGGAGGCCAAGCGCGCTAAAAATATTGACCCAATTTTACTAAGGATGCCAGTACAGTTTTATGGACACTAGAGAAAAAATATCATGGTCATTCGTATCGTTCATAGCCATATAAACTCTATAGAAGATTAGCTTCAATATGGATTTATTTTCACGCATATGAAATTTTCACTTAATCGGAAATATATACACGATCACACATAAAATAAGCCGCATCGCCTAAGATGTGCGACATTTAATCTGATGGTCCTGACTTACATTATCAACCGGCTGTAGATGCAGGGAAGATAAACTTACCAACTAACACTCATAGATCAATAAATAATCGTTATTTATTCTGTTTTGATTCTTTAATAAAAGTTAAAAACAGTAACCTTTGATTGAAATATAAAGCAAGGCACGTGGATCCTGTTTCTACCGTCCCTAATTGATAGGTGCAAACAGCACGAAACTGGTCGTAGGGTGTGTGATGGAAATACATGCTAATACTAATTTTGTGTTCATACCCGGATCCTGTTTGGAGATTGGTGGTTCTAAACTTCTTTTAACTCGTGGAGTATCTTCGAAACGGTAGTAACCTTCGCTGACGTCTAGAATTTTGATGGGTCCCGGTGGTCCAGGTGGACCCATTGGTCCTTGAGATCCTTTTTGACCTTGCATTCCAGGGAGGCCTATAAAGCAACTAGAGCGATCAGGAAGTGCGTTCAAATGATTTTAATTGGTCAATGGGAAAAGGAAAAAAACTCCACGAAGAAACTGTGAGCTGATCAGCTTCTGACATGGATGTCGAAGACAACAGATGGGATGAGATAGTTCTTTATATGAAGTGAGGAAATGAAACTAAATAAAACCTACCGATCGGTTAGTTATACGCACAAGACCCAAATTTGACTTAGGATGATAAACTCAAATAAAAGTTTATAAACGGTGTAGGATTTTCAAAAGATCCACATCAAACCTTTTCGAACTCACTCGACCCATTTGCTGTGAGTATTTGGGTTTAATTTACTATTGAAACTACTCGTGAGTAATATCTGTTCAAACATAAAGCAATACATGACCCAATGTTGAGTTTGGTCTTCGTTAGGCGCAATTCAAAATACACGGGCGCGCTTAAGATGCATTTCTGAATCAGTTGATTAATGGAGTCCATTATGTACAAGCTTTTTTTAACTAAAGTACAAAATAGCGGGTTTGTGTGCCCAAAAATCGCAATGCCATTTTTTCAGTAAAAGTCTGGTCCACCATTAAACCGTTAGAATTTGGGGAGAATCAAGAATAGACCTTAACTTTTAATAAATATTTGGAATAGATTAAGCAAGAGCGATTGTTGTCTATTGATTTTTTGGAACGAAACAGAACACCACATCAATCGTAACGGATCAGGGAAAGCATTTGTTGTTGAAGAAACATTGACATTTCGCGGACAAAGATCTCTATCATCTTCCACCATCGTTATTTATCAATATCATCACAAATGCGTACATCGCTTCATCTAAATTAGGCTTAGTGTGACGAATAATCTCTCTCTGGAAAATGAAGTAAATAATCAGTTGCGCAGAACATCTGTCTTCTGTTTCTGTCTGAACTCATGTGTCCGGCACTACAAAAATCGTGAACGGGCTATATGACAGGCCATACGAGGAGAGGATTGCAACTCTAAACCTGTTTGAGTTTTCGTACCGTCGTCTCAGGGGTGGCTTGATCCTTCTGTTCAACATTCTGCATACAGTGGATCACTCACTTGAACACCTGTTTCATCGGCAAGAAGAACACGGTAGCAGATCGCAGGGCTACAAGTTAATTATTCCACACTCCAGATCAAATTGTCAAAGGTTTTTCTTTGCCCCCACATATCACTTGCGCATCAAGCCTGAATTTGTTAAAGGCTGAACTTGACAAGTATATGTTGACCAAACCCAACCTTGCACTTGAATACACGTGCTGATTTTCCATACTGATAAAACATTTGTGTTGTTTTTATGCATTCCTTATATTTTTGATCTGTGGTTAGTGTAAATTATTTGCTTTTCGGACCATTAAAACTTTGAATAACTTTGAATAGATCTTAATTTTAACATTTCGTGGCTCCGCAAAAGTCTAATTGCAATTTTTTAACATGCTTCAGCACATTTCTTTGGATACAAATAAGCAATACACCATGTAGATTAGCAGGTGGAAAGGAAATAGGCCTACCTGGTGGACCTGTGTATCCCATTGGTCCTTCTGGACCTTCAGGACCCATTGGACCAGGAGGCCCGGGGTCCCCTTCTGGTCCTGCGGGACCCCGAACTCCTTTAAAGCCAACGACGCCTCTCACACCCTCCAATCCAGGAACGCCTTTTTCGCCTTTCATGCCGATGGGTCCTACGGGACCTACTGGACCGTAAGCGCCTTTTATTCCCTTGGATCCATGGATTCCTTGATCTCCCGGGGGACCTTGAATTCCCTGAGTGAAAACAACCAGGTAAAATGCAAAATTTAAAAAACGTATAGAAAAATATTATTCAACATCATATCAAATATCGGTTTCTTAAACTGGAAAAATTGCAGTTCACTAATACCCGCTCTAGCACTCCTCTGCTAGTTTTCGTATGATATTTATCATGGAGTCGGCCTTCAACGTTGATAATGCAAGAATAGAAACATGATACTCATTTATTGTAGTGGAAAATGTTCGTGACCGATCGGGGAATCATAATTATGAAAAAAAGAAAGTTTGTAATGAATCGGTGAGAGTAGTTTATTGGTAACGCTTCGCTTCTGACTCAGAAGCTTCGTCAGACCAAGGGTGTCAGTACGAACGGAGATCAAGCTTAAATTTCATTGACCTGACCAATCCGAAGCTGGTTAAGAACTGCACAGCCCATGGTGGGTTCCGCGCTCGTTAAGATAGACAGGCGCGATCAATATCAACTGACGCACCACCACCCCTATGTGCCGTATAATCCCTCAATTGTTTTGGTCTTGGCAGATGTGGATGACATATGCTGACCGATTAGCTCGATTGAGTACTCGGTGCACACACTAGGGGTCACGCACTTTAATGTTTATCCACTGCAGAACCGGACGCCAGATTGTGGAGATATCAGCCCCATCCACCTTATTCAATACATTCTTACCGGCCTTTGTTATCTAAACCGCCTCAGCGTGAAGTCGTTCAATGTATGGTTTTATTCCCCGCCTTATCACTTCTACGTTATCAAGATCCTCGCTGTGACATGTGACCAGCACATGTTCATTTGTTAGCAGATTATGGAAGTACAACCATGAAAAAATCCAAAATGAAACCAAGGTGAAATTCAAATCCGATACGTGGCCGATATGTGAACTTTTCAATTTTCCTCCATTCTAACAATATTTCAAACCGTACCCTGCTCATAACTGTCTGGAACAACGCATGTCATTATACGCTGTTCTTATTGATTTATCGGAGGCTTTCGACTCAGACGCGTGAAGGAGGTCGCTTCAAAATTAATGAATTTACGGTATGAGCTGTGCTCCAAGGCTGTAAAAACTCGTTGTCTTCACAATCGTACATGGATAGTTCTGTTCAATTCAGTGGTTTAGTCTCATGAGCTGTTGAAATTCACCAAGGCTCCCACGCTGTTTGGCATTTACCGTTCTTTTCTATCGAAACATGCTTTTTCGACGAGCACAGAAGGTGTTCACCTAAGCACGCGATGTGATGGCAAACTTTCAACATGAACCGGTTGAGCGCACAAACCAAGGTACGAGATGCGTTATCTGCTACCTGCTGATTGCTGACAATGCAGCCATTATTACTGACTTCCGAGAGCAGCTTTAGTTGATAATGAACTGGATTTCACCAACATCATGAACAAGACCAAAACCCTTGATTAGGGGCTTTATCGCATTCAAGCATCGCTGTTAAACCCTATTAGCTTGAACTGTATATCATTTTGCATATCGTTGTTCAACTATTGTGTGATGAATGCTCTCTAGATATCGAGATTGTGGATTACCAGAGAAGCTGATATCATGTCCCTTTTGAACTCTTGTGTATGACAGCACCCACAATAAATGATTTATTGGATGGGAGTGAAATCTGCACCATCTACACAAAACACGAACGCAATCTGAATGATTTTCATTTTCAAAGCATTTGAACATAATGAAAATTGACAGGGAACCAAATGTAGAGAGAGACATTGTTCACATTTCAGCGAAAGCGTCTCTCTCGCTCGCTGATTCAACCAGTCTTATTTCAAATGATCCACTATATGGAGAGTTGAAATCAGAAAGTCAATCGTTGTGATAGCTATACTTGCGGCACAAAGCTGTTTGAAAAAAAACATGAAAACGCTTCACCTTGACTCAATTATTTGTGAAGAACTTGTACTTTACCGCTTTCTTTGTGGGCACTGCCTTAAGCGTCATCTTCAATCTGGGGAAAAGCATATACTGCGCTCAGCTGCCAAACTTAAACCACGAGGACAGCGTAAGAACGTCTGGATCCTTACGGAAGAGACGGTTATTCTTTGCACTTGATACTATTTCCCATCCTCGGGATAATTTATTTCAAGTTCTAGCTGCCAGGATTCTCGGAGGTCAGTCTAACCAGAGCTTCCGCATTTAATTTTATTCAGCTCGCGCATGTGTATTGTTTGGAATTCACTACCTGCCAATGCGATAAAACCTCACTAGTTTACTTCTATTTATATAAAAGAACTGGACGATTATACATGAGCTAACGCTGATATCACCCCCAACTCTTAACAAATATTTTATCGGTCTAACCCAGATCATGAGGACCGAATCATATTATTTATACGCCTATATATTTGTACCGGAATTTTCACCCTGTGGTTATTAGAAAGTTAAATGCATTTTAAACCAGAAATCACGAATCCACAATAGCACTATACAGTTATGTTCGAAGGTGTAAAATGGATCAGACAATAACAGCGACGATAGACTAAGATTGGATGCTCTCACTAGGTAAAAGTGCAAACTAACTGATCGTCGGTCAAAGACACGTTCGAGCCAAAATAAAACTTGTCTTATGCTGCTGACCCAAATAAACGTAAGGAATCGCAAAGTGAGGAAATGTTAATCAAACCATGCCAATCTGCTGACATATGATGGTATGATAAATGGCTGCGCACGTCATTTCATCCATACCCAAACACTCAAACTCAAACTGAGACGACAATGCACTTTATAACCACGCACGAACTCTCTGGTTGTACTTCTCTCTCATTGGAGTAATGGTGTGTGCGACCTTGAAAAGACGAAGAAACACAGTTTGATTTGAGACTGGTGGACTTCGAGCTGAGAGTCACAAAAGTATCACAACCATGTAATGTCGTGCTTATAACCACCCACATTCGCACACCACAGACGGTTTCTGTCAGTTTACCGTCATCAAGTGCAGAGAGTACGATTATATTCCATGAAAAGTAGTTAACAAAGATATACTCAAATGCCACTGTTAAATAAGCTTCATAGAACGATCCAGAATGTTCAAATGCGGGTAAATTTGGGACCTTATTAGTGCTGCTGCTTTATATTCACAGACGGATCAATGAACAACTTTTGCGCTCTCGGTCTGATGGAAAGTCCCTTGGTATGTTGCGATAGTATTTGATTTCTCTGGTCCAGGTGGATTCTCTATGGGCGAAGTTGATGGTGGGGCTTCGCGAAATTGCTTCACTTGGCAATAACCAGATTCTTTAAAGTCTGTTAAATATACTGTGGAAGTGATATTAATTGAGCTTACTGAATCGTACAAAATGGAATTTGTGAAGGTTTGTATTCAACTGCATGTTCAGCTTAGATTTACGTATATCCAGTGGGTTAGCAACTTTGAAAGCGTCTGACAAGACATTGCACGAAAAACAGCGGAGTATAATGGATTCGCAGTAGATTACGGAGTGACTACACTCGTAATTCAAGGTAATTCAAGGTTTTAATGGTCTGAAAAGCAAGTACTTTAAATTAACCATAGACTGAAACATTAGCTTTGCATAGAAAGAACACAGATGTTTTGTTAACATGAAAAGTTAGCTCATGTACTAAGGTTGTACGAGGTTGACTTTGGTTAACGTGATAATTTATCTTGTCCTATGTAACGCAACAGCCACACCGCTCCAATTTGTCGTTTCAATTTTTAGAATATTAGTCTACTTTTGGTATATTAAGTAACAAAACATTTGAAACTTATAGGATAAAACAAATGACGCTTGTCACTTACGGTGATCCCTTGTGGACCCTGCTCTCCAGGCTTGCCAACTGGTCCAACAGGGCCCTTGAAGCGTTAAAATAGAATTAAATACGATGAATACTGAATGAATGAATAAGTTTGGACAAAAACGAGAAAGAAATCATAGTTAACTGAATTTTCCACTGGGTCACCAACGAAACCTGCAATTTGTACGAACATCCCGCTGAGATGGATATAGGTTAGTAAATCTTAGATAGCGAAAATGCGTGAATAATGATTTTCGAACGGTCTTGCTATACACGTGCATTAAAAATATACTGAAATACGCCGATATCAATGACGCAAAGACCAATAAAATTAGTCGTGGTCAATGATGCCAAGGTCATTCGTCATATCGATCCATGTAATATCTTTTTTAGTCAAAAACGCGTGTCGTAGGAATCAAAATATTCAGAACGAAAGCATGATTTTGTTCATCATTGGCTATGCCATCTAATCCATTGCTAAGGAAACAGTGTATTAAGCTCGTGTAAAAAGGTCTGGCATCAGTATACCATTCCTCGGATGAGTTGACGAAAAGGAGCATACCACGAGTGGTTAATAATTTTGACAAGTGATATTTTGGAACTTTGAAGAGGATAATAGTTTTTACACATCTTGTATCACAGAACCAGAGTGCATTTTTTACACGCTGTGTATCCAGAATAATGGAATACACAGCAAGTCTGGTGCGCGGATTATACACGGGAATTCACGATACATCATAATTGCTGTCTCACTATAATCATGCTATGTGTAAATGAGTTTGAAGTACTGTTTGAATAGGAGGTTATCAATTTCAGCGAACATGAAATTACTGTTAAACCCGACATGCGAATGCTTATGCTACACATCTTAAACAAGCTCAAATCGAGGAAGCAACAAGCGAACTAGCAACAAGTGTCCAAGGACCGCGTTAAAATTGACCTCGAAACAAGATTTACAAATGATTTTATCTAGCCTGACGTTCGAACATCTAGCGCCGATTATAATTCCGCGAACAACCAAAAATCTTATGTATTGTGGTGCTAACATCCCCATCCCTTGCACACAACTACCGGTTTCTGGCTGTTTGTCGTCATTAGTTGGAGACAGTAAGATCATGTTCAGTGAGCCTTATGGTAAACGGACGAAATCAATAAATCAATAGTGAGAGCAAGATCGTCCATTCGCAAACTTCTCATGGAGGTCATTATGTGGTTGGTCGAAACTAATCAATATACACACAAAAGACATCGAATGAATCATGAATACAGTGTGTAAATTGTATGTAGTCACCACTACCGCAGACGTACTTGCTGGCTTTTTATTTTGTTGTCACTTGACAAGTAGGCCAGTTTCCTTCAACTACTACGGATGGAAATCCGTACACATCTTTGAGCCCACGCAATCGGTTTGATAATTGATCGATTATACATTACAAGACAATCATAATCACAACGTACGGCATAATGTATGAAGTGAAAAAGTGTAAGTGCCAAGCAAGAACACCTGAGCGCGTGATGGCAGTGTTCTACAGAACATTCTTGTGCTTTCGTTTTCTCTTCTTGATTAATGAACTTCACGCCCCCTACAATACATCTATTAATGTCTGTTTAGCACAGAACTTTACAACGCCGATGCCATCTGTAGGTAAGTGAGGCAACCATTCAGTTGTCGCGATTCGGTAAACCAGCGTTGTAGCCAAATGCTGCACATGTCATAGATTTCCGAGCATTGACGAACTTACTCTAGTTGGGACAATTATGACAGATTACATGAGGTCAAAACCCTCTCCGGTCTACTACGTTATCGACTTGCACCTAGATGACACCAGGTTCATAAACCCCCGTTTGCTGTGCGATTGTCGATGTCTTTACGATTTCCCAGTGAGGTCAACTTTCCCGAAGTAATCACGTACCATCCCCTATTCACATCTACCGTCAGGGTAACTTTCAATCCCGACTATTTCAACACAAGGGAACTCCATTTAGTCAGAGTGTTTATTACGCACATGATAAGCAACAAAATTTTCAACATATCTGTGCCTGCTGTCACCTCAATCTGGTTTGTTAGTCGATATTGTACCAACCGATTCCATTGAAGCCCACACCACGATAAGTTCGATCGAGCGAACTTGACAAATTACATATTGTTCGATAGCTGTTCATTTCCAAAGGTTGTCATAGCCCGAGTTGGCAGTGGGGATAAGCTACCACTGTCTATAAAATGCTCCTATATGCCGCGCGTCTCAAATAGCCTCTGAGAACCAAGTCCAGCTTCTGGCATACACGGGTGGCTCTCCGAGCCAGGCAGAAATGCTTCTACCAACAGGAGAAGAAACGAGGGCGAGTGACTGGCGCCTGAAAACCAGTTTGCTTCGGGCAGATGGAGCTCGTTAGCCTGGGAGGGCATTTCATCTAAGGGAAGGAAAACCCTTATTTTAAACCTCCGCTGCCTTGCGGGATACCCGATCGCGGGAAAGGCTTCGGAAGAAAATCCTGAGGAAAAATCTGGAACCGAGTCTGGTAGACGGTCAGTTGGTGCACACCACCTCTTTCTGGCAACTCTTTGCTGCCTTGCAGGTCGCACTTGGTTGTGCAAAGGCTAGAGAAGTTGACTCGAACCAGCGCCGAGTGGTGCTGGGTACGCTGCTTTGTACCCAAATTCCCAAGACTCTTCATTGAAGCTGACTCATCCTCCAGGAGGAGATAGTCGCACAGAAGTAAGTAAACAAGTGAGTATATAATCGGGAATGTGGTCGCTAGAACCATTCTTAGCCATTCTTTCGGTACACTAAGATCCTTGGATTTGTGATTTTTATGAATAGGATTTTCAGCAATTCCTGCTTTGAGCTCTTACTTGACCTCTACTTTTGATAGATAAAATCAACCTCCCTAAATGCTTTACTCAAGTGAATATACAGCCTAATCATTACTTTGCATTCACTTTCCTGAAGCCTAGAGAATTCTTACGACTGTTTACTCGATTACGATTATTTAATAGGAATGCGTATCTATGATTCTTACATTTGAAAATGTGGACGTTACAATATGAGATTCTATGTGAAAGACTCACATCATGATGGAATGACGGATCTCCGTTTGCTCACTTTCCTCTCAATCCGACTTTATGAAACGGTTCGTGGCATCAGCGTTTGCGAGTATTAGACAAGGTCTGATAAGGTTTGGATTTGTCATTTTAAAACTTTCACCCTATGACGCCCGCATTATTGCACGTTGGTCGAGTTCAATGGATGAGAGATGGTATTCACAGCGCTCAGAACGCGATTGCCACCGTTTAATTGACTGCTCTTAATTTATTTACTAAACAAAATGAAGATTTCTATTTCCAGAGGAATCAAAGGTTTAAAGCTATCGAGATTAATATTATCAGGTCAATCAGAACTGGTTTGCGACGGTTGATACCATACCGCACAAACGAGCGTTAAGTTGCTTCTGAATTCAGAGTTCAAGGATCAATTTCTATAATTAATAAAAACATACCGGTGTTCCTCTTGGGCCCGGAGGTCCTGGGTCCCCACGGTTTCCTGTAGGGCCAATTGGACCCCTCCTCCCGGGCTCTCCTTGTGGACCGGTTTCACCTGTTATACCGTTGACACCTTTGAGGCCAGCAGGTCCGGATGGTCCTTGTGGCCCAGTGACTCCAGGAGATCCCTCTGGTCCAGCTGGACCAGGTGGTCCCCGGAGTCCAGGATTTCCGACTTTTCCACGTGGTCCTGGAGCTCCATCTTCACCAGGAGTTCCTGTAACACCTTTAGCACCAGTTGATCCCCTCGGGCCCGCCGGTCCTGGTAATCCGGGTGGGCCCTGTTAAAAAATATAGTATAAGAATCAGTGCACATATAAATATACTCAGTTTAAAATCTTTAGAAACTTACCATTTCACCTTTCGGTCCTATTATTCCGGGACCTCCAGCGTCGCCAGGTGGGCCTTGTGGTCCAAGTGGCCCGTCTTGTCCAGGTGCGCCGATCGGACCTTGTATTCCAGGAATTCCTTCGAATCCAGACGGTCCCTGCTCTCCTTGGTTGCCATTTTCACCTTTCTCTCCTTGTAATCCAGGCACACCAATAGGACCAGCCATCCCTGGTCTGCCTGGTTGGCCAGGAGCTCCAGCAAGACCAGGTAGGCCACGACTACCACGTGGCCCTGGTTTACCAGTGTCCCCTTTTTCTCCAGGACTTCCGGGTGGTCCTGGAGTTCCTCTCATTCCGATCGGCCCGGGGGCACCTGAAACACCACGACTTCCTTCAGGGCCAGGTAATCCTTGTGGACCTTCCTCTCCGACTTGACCTGGAAGTCCGGGTGGCCCCTAAGACAACATTTGAAGAACATTAGTGTTAATAAAAGTAGTCAGAACATTATATCAATTTAAACCACGGTACCTGAATACCCGGCAGACCTGGACTGCCGATAGGACCTTGAGGGCCCCGGTTACCCTGCAAAAAGATATAAAAATGTTGTATTTTTGAAAATGCACAAGCAAATTGTTAGATCAAAATATAATGTGACTAACCATAAGCCCTTTATCACCTTTGATTCCAGGAGGCCCTGCTGCACCTTTGGAGCCCTTTTCTCCATCGAACCCAGGAGGTCCTATCTGCCCTGTTGGACCTGTCGGTCCTTGTGGGCCTCTTGGGCCAGGAGGTCCAATCAATCCGAATGGCCCATCAAACCCATTCGAGCCTTTCTCCCCAGTTGAATCCCGTTGGACCTCTGGGTCCAGTTGGGCCTGCAATCAATTTGCACTGAACCTGATCTTACTGGCTCCACCTGATGAAGGCAAACAGCCAGAAACCGGTAAAGGTGTGTAAGGGATGGGGATGTGATTGGTCAAATAGGATTTTTTCAAGTAACCGTCGTAATTACAACATCACCGATTAGGAAGTTTAACATCTCCTTAGATCCTAACCGCCTAGCTGGCGTGGAAAACTCTGTTCGTTTATCTAGATGCCGCAAGTAACCATCGACAGAAACGATTGAAGACTGTTTTTGAACTAAATTTTCTGAATCTGAAAGCCAATTTCACATACGACAAGAGCCCACAATTTCAGTATACTGGCACATAGTGGTATATCGTAGAATATTGTCACATTGTATAACGAGTGAAAATTAAAAAAAAGAAAATTTACAGTAGATCAAGTTGTGCCAAAGACATTTTGCGTTCAAGTAGATCCTTGTCTTAAGGAAAAAGATAACCGGTGGTTGAACGATGTAAGATTTGAACCTCAGTTACGAAAGATTTACAAGACCTGATTCATCTCTCTGGCGAAACATCGGTTACAGCAGCTGAATGAGGATAGACTGTGCCACATTTTACTCTCAGAACTCTTCTACATTTCGCGATCTCTGGTGTCGGGTACTTCTGTGTTGTACCGCGTATTAAACTGATTTGTTCCCGGTAGTGAGCTTCCTACGGAAACACGCTGGAGTCTCACTACCATTTTTATTTCTATTTTGATTCTCACGTCTGACTATCCTGGGTAATTTGATAGGATTTTAGCTTACATGCAGTCTATGACTGTGCGGCACTTCGCCTGGATCCGGCTGGTGATTTTATACGTAAGATGTCAAGCCGGAAGTAATTGATATTTCCTTATTCAATGGCAGTTAGCGATTATATCGAGGGCGTTGCATAAGATGTCCATAAAGAAGCGATCTGGGCACCCGTCGCGATTGAGCTGAACAGTAGCAGCCGAATAGTTTAGCGGTCAGTAAAGACTCGTCCAGTTCCTCTCAGTTTGTCTGTGAACAATCTCGCATTGAACATGCTTATTAATGCACCAATTTCAGACTAGATTATCTTGACCAGATCAATTTGCTGCTTAGAGCCGTCTTCAGACAATTCTATAGCAAAAGATTGAGAAGACGAATAAAAAAGGGTTGGTTTTAAATTTTCATGGTAAAATATCACACAATCCTGAATAGAAGCAAAAAACTGATAACTGATACAAATCGAGGAAGACATGATTGCAAAGAAAGAAGCATTGCAAGTGTAGAAGATGACTTGTTCGACTACCACTAATTTGTTTTACATATTTCCGGTTAAAAATCTGCTTAGAAAACTCACCAGGAGGACCAATAGGACCCATAACGCCTGCATCACCCTGATATCCTTTACTTCCCAATGGTCCAACCTCTCCATCAGGCCCAGTCTCACCCTTTGGACCAGCTGGTCCTGGACGACCTGGCATACCATCGAAGCCGGGAAACCCCCGCGGGCCACGGCTTCCGGGCATTCCTGGTGGTCCCTGTGCACCCTTTTGTCCTGGAGCCCCATCCCTTCCAGGCAGACCGTCTTTACCGGGATCACCAACTGGGCCCTACAATGAAGGAATCACGAGATTCAGATGAATGCATGAGTGAGTCCGTATGCATCGTTGACCGCAGTATAAAAACGAACCCTCGGACCAACTGGACCTCGTTCACCATCGGGGCCAGGATCACCTGTGGCTCCGATTGGCCCAGTACTTCCTAAAGGACCGGGTTGTCCAGGAGCACCACGTTCTCCGGGTTCGCCTCTTGGACCTGGAAAACCAGCTGGGCCTGGTCGTCCAACCATACCCTAGAAGGATCGATAGCAGTTACAATCAAGTGATTCTAAGCAAGCACGGGTATTTAAAACCAAATCTCAACTTACTTGCTGTCCTGGTGGTCCGATAGGTCCAATAGCCCCTTGAATTCCGGTTTCGCCGATTGGTCCAGCAGGTCCTACCGGACCAACAGCTCCAGCGTCGCCTTTAGGACCGGGTGGTCCGGGTTTACCTGGTTGTCCCCTAGCTCCCGGTGGTCCATGTTGGCCTTGCTCACCAATGTCTCCAGGAGCACCTTGCGGACCGACCTCACCTTTGTCACCATCTCGTCCCCTTGATCCAGCTGGCCCGGCTAGTCCGCGCTCTCCATCAGGTCCAGGAGGTCCTGGAGGGCCGACAGCACCAGGCACACCCTTGCCCCCAGGGTCCCCTCGAGCTCCAATAGGTCCTGGAGGACCGGGATTTCCCTTTGGTCCCATTGGACCCGGACGTCCTACTGGTCCAATCATACCAATGTCACCCTTGAGACCTTTTGGACCAATATCCCCAGGAATGCCATGTGGGCCAGGTTTACCAATATCGCCTTTAGTTCCCATTTGTCCCATCGCTCCCCGTTCTCCTTTGAAACCTCTTGAACCTTGAATTCCTGGTTCTCCTTTTTGACCGGGTTCACCCGGATCGCCTTTTTCCCCAATTTCACCTTTGATCCCTATTATTAAAGACCAAATCCATAATAACATGGGTGAATACCAAAAATGTACTTATTTGGCACATTACAGAAGAAAACTTACCAGGAAATCCAGGTGGACCATCAGATCCAGGTACTCCTGGCGCACCTGGTCGACCACGACTTCCCGCAACTCCTGGGGGACCTCTTGGACCGGCTACGCCTTCTGGACCTGAAGCTCCAGGCGGGCCTGGAGGACCGGCTAGCCCAGGTAAACCTTGTTCTCCCGATTCACCTTTATGGCCTTGCGGCCCAATTCCTCCGGGTTTGCCCTGTTGACCTTGCGGTCCCTGAATTCCGGTTGGACCTTGGACGCCAGGGAGACCTATTTCCCCTTGTTCACCCGGAGAACCGACCGGTCCTCGTGACCCTTCGATTCCCGGAAGTCCAATATCTCCCTTCATTCCTCGTAACCCAAGATCGCCTTTCGTCCCTTTAGGACCCATGTGACCAGAATCTCCCGGACGTCCATCCTCACCCTGCAAAATTTGACAATTTCTCCGATTTTAATGCAGTAATCAACATTGTAACATCCTGCCGTTCATAAATGTTTTGCAATGAGATGCACAGCGAGACCAGTATGAATTGATACAATCAACCAGAGTTTAGGCATTTATGCCAAACCTTGAGAACACCAGGTGGTGACAGCAAACTATTTCGGAGTTTAGGCTGGAATTTATTGGTTTATTTATGCGTGTTAGAGAGACAACTCTCGCGGTGTGACCTTGACCCTCCGCACACACACCCCACCATATTCGTGCTTCCCTGTGGTTTGTTCACACCAGGTGGTGACAGCAAACTATTTCGGTAATGTCATACAGTCATTTTCGAATGCCATATACTACTTATTTTATAAAACCAAAACAATGGATGATTTGTTAATTGCAAGTGCGGTCGAGTTCAAACGGTTTATTCACCTGCATATTCTGACCTCATGTATACACACCAACGTTTGCCCACTGCACTACGAACAGCCAGGTTGTGGATCCGACGGCTCTGTCCGCTTCATTGACTTCATTCGTGTCAACCTTGAAAATGTCAACTGATTTAGAATGGAGGCGGTCCTCTAAAGTGTTACCCTCGCTTATACTCATCTACCTTTTTGTGCCCAGTGTATAAAATATGTTCGGGTAAATACGTAATCATGTGTTCAGGTGTTTATTGCGATGCAAATCCTATACACTTTTATTCTAGTGTTGATTTTTCTGGTTGCTTGTCCTATATAATCACGTGATCACTAATTACATTTAATTTTCTCAATACAATCCGTTGCGTTCAACATTCCCTGACTAAACAACGTTCCTTTGACGTTGCATGACCTTCGTTTACCATATAATCTTAGTGCCTTACCGATAGGCACTCTCATTATTTGTGCATTAATCGGTCGGTTGAAAACTAGATGGTGCCCAAACACAAGTTTTAATGCCAAATTCGTTTTGGCCAATAAAACTGCATTTGTCTAACTGGTTTAGAGAGCCTCCAAAGGTTGATGAAACCTCACGAACCATACTAGACTTTTCATTTTAAAATGTAATCTTACCAGCGAAGGCAACGGTGTTGAATTATGTAGTCTATGCTTTCAAGAACATCTCGGCGTTCTTGTGGATTCACAGCGGGCCGATCGAAATCAGCATTCGCTCGATTTGATTAAGTAGGAACGGCGTACTCATGTCTCCTATCTCGATCACAGTTAAGAGCTGGGAGTGTAAACAGTTCTTCCGCCTGTAATTCTATACATCATACATGCAAAAACACAGCTGAGCGTTTCTGTGCGACAACACGTAATAAATTTATAAAACATTTTAAACGCATTTCACATGAAAATCGTAAAATAGCGTAACAGGGCTTGAGCTGAATAAAATCGTACTTAAAGCAGCATCAGGTCTGTTTAATTGTTGTTAACCTATTTTGGTCAATGTCAACCATGGATGTACATCAGAATCACATGAATATTCATGTTCTATGCCTTTTCGAGTGACTAAAGAGTCCGATACGGGAGGAACAATCTCTCCTGCAGCGATTGCAATAATAGACAGAACTCGCGTCATTTGCGGGCTGGCGGAGTGATCTGCGTTCAGCAGCCAAGAGCAGTATATGCTCCTCCCCAACTTGCAGACGACGCTTTACACAATGCCTCTAATGTGAGCGGTCAAGAGCAAGTTATTCCCAACTCGCTGGGTCAACGCCAAGAGCTTTCATATCTTTGTCTTTGTACCGACTTACTAAATGCAACTCACCATAGAGTAGATCTTTCGGAATACGACCATTTTCCATTCTGTAGACGTGGCCAAGCCACTGCAGGCAGCGCTGCCGTAGTAGGGTGTACATGCTCTGTAGACCAGCCTATGATAGCATGTTTAATTAGTCATCGGTATTAAGGATTAAATTTCAGACCGGTCATTGAGGCACATGTTACTTACAAATATTCAGTAGTTGAAATATAAATTAAAATTATGCAACTCACAGCAGGTCCATTAAAACCTGGTTCACCACGGGAACCGTCCAATCCAGGAGGGCCCTGTGAATAGATGCAATTGAGTAATGTGTATGAAAATATTATTCTTAAAAAGGGATTGTTTTGAGCTTACATAAAAGTTCATTCTAATATTGTTGTTTAAATCGGTGTGCTTACAATTAATTTTTCCACACAATTTTCTTTTTTCTACCATCAGGCCCCGCAGGTTTTAAATAAGATGTACATTTTATATTTTTGAACATGGAATCATAGCTGCTCCGGTTAGAGAAATTTCAAATGAGTTCTAAAACATCACGATTGGAAAAAAATCTTGTAGGCTGAAATGCCACCACAACTTTAGATGTCGCTGGTAGACCAATTTGACGCTGTTTCAAATTTGTAAATTTACTTGTAATCCGAAGATTCCCATGAAAGGTTGAATTTTAGCTTCTATTCGTACATTGTATTGTGGAAATATGTGTGCTTGAATTAAAATTTGCTGAAAATTTGTTCAAACAAATAAAGCTATTTTTTCTTCTCCTATCGTATCCAACGTCAAGCAACGGTGTGGACGCACAAATCTACGCTCGCATACTCTTGAATTTTATTCTCTCCCTCTAGTGCTGGGTCAAAACGGTTTATGTTTCATTGAAATTGTATCAAATCCCTCATTTGGAATATACCGAATTCAAGTTCGAGAAACCTGAATCCGCGAAAATCAAAATTTTCCTGTTTCAACCAAACGTTACCAACACGCGTAACATCGCTTCCAATCCAGAATAACACAACTCCTCAGATATTGTCAGAAAGATCTCGTCATCTCAAATCTACTGACACTTGCTTCAACTCTGTCAGATCCAAACTCGCAAAGTAGCTCAGCTTTACATAAAAGTGTATGCTTTTTATCGTCCGTTGGATCGCATCCGCTAGATTTTTAACTCATCGAAAGCCACCGATCGATAAAAGATCGCGTGGCCCTGAGCACTGACTCACTCTTGTAAAATTGTAGCGATGACCGACATGGTGACCCTTGACGTATATGTTCAAATTGCAAAAATGACCTAATCATGCACACTATTTGAGACCAGCGATGGAGTACGCTGTTCAGGCTTGGTCACCCTGGATTCATAAAGACATCAATCTTCTGCAGCGTATTTACCACCGAACCACAAAGCTTGTACCCGGACTAGCTGCTAAACCATATGAAGAACGTTTGAGGAGTCTCAATCTGTTCGACTTTCGCTGTCGTCGACTAAGAGGTGACCTCATACTGATGTACAATATTATGCACGTCCCTAACCATCCCTTGTCCAAACTTTTCACACGCTCGCCACCCCGTGCCAGTCGGAAACATGACCTACAGTGCGATTCTACACTTCAAGACTGAACTGTCGAGATCCTATTGCTGTACGTGTAGTTTCACATGGAACATCCTCCCCTCCACTGTTACACACTCGCCAACCTGGGATATTTTTAAAGCTAATTTGGACAAGTACTTGAGAGACACCAAACTTTTCATACGATTTTAACAATACATGATTTTTCCTATTCTTCTTTTTATTGTCTATACCCATCATAACTCCATCTATGGTTATTGTTAAGCTAAATGCTTTTTAGACATTACAAACAACTTTGAATCATTTAATCACTTTGAATAGCCCGTCAGTTTCATTACTGTTCACTCCATTTGTGACAAATCTTTGTCTTCATAATCAATGACTTTAATGATTAATAACAGATTACCAAGCATTTATTGTATACGTTATCCGTGTGTAATCTATTTGTAATCCCTACATTTACTGTAAGTCTGTTTTGCAAATACTCAAGATTTACCACAGATTAGTCTTATTCACATGGTGTGCATATGGTTTTTCATAATTATCTCTAAACTAAACCAAATTCTTTTTTAATGAATTTGAAGTCAAATGTGATGATAAACACTCTGAAAATCGAGTAAGAACAACACTGCACCACACCGGATGTACTCAGTTTCATGCCGAAAGAATGGTCATTCCGATTTGCTACTAGGGATCATACTCACACTAGGTCCAGGCCGGCCAACAGAACCCATCGCTCCTCGTGGACCTTGAAATCCCGTCTCCCCGGGATGACCCGGTTCTCCTTTGACTCCTCGCTCTCCTTGCATCCCGTCGGGACCAGGAAGTCCGATCATTCCTCGAGGACCACGGGCCCCTTTGAGCGATAACTGTTTAAGATTAAAAGAATGACATTTTCACGAGAGTATCCATTTGAATAGTCAGATACTCTTTCATTCGAAGACAATCCCACAAAAGAATTCAACGCTGTTTTGTTGACTTCCTTCGATCGATGTTTACCATGGATGTGAATCACAAGCGTATGTTACACAGCGTTTCGAATCAATAAACAGTCCGATTTAGTGGGAATGATCTTTCGCGCAGCGATCACAGCGATATGCAGCCGAGCGAATCTTGTAGATGATGCTTTACAAGATGTCACCTAAGTGAGCGGGCAAGTTCACCAAGTTAATATCGACAGATTTCTTATATCGTTTACAAACGTAATACGCTTTGACAATCGATTGGCATATGTTTGGGACCGATAATGTATTCATAATGCAAAGAAATTTAAGTGCAATCGGCTAGAGCAGTTTTTGAGCAACGTTTCACTTCTGACACAGAAGCTTCGTCAGACCATGGGTGATAGTCACCCTTATACGTACTAGTTAACTAGATTTTTGTTTTTCTTCAAAAATAGCTTAACCTTAGCCCCGTTAGTTATGTAGTTTTACGCATGTGGTACGCTATGTCAACTGACCTTGACCGCGTTCACTTGTATTAGATTGACATGGATACACACTAGGAGGACAATCGACCACTGATCCTGTCATTCTCACGGGACGTGACACACTGTAGGCGTACTATAGGCTGTTTAGCGGTAAGGTTAAATAAGTGGTGAGGGGTTGACTGCTACTTAATCATGTTCCCTGTCCTGATTATCACCCTTGGTCTGACGAAGCTTCTGTATCAGAAGTGAAACGTTACCCGAAAACTGCTCTAACGGATTGCACTAAATTTCTTTGCATGCAGTGATGCGCTTTGTTACACGAGATAAGTTATATTCAAATGGGTATCGCTTTAGAAATAATCTCAATTTATAGAACAAATTGCCATCACCAACTGAAATGTCTTTCAAATAAAAGTACATTTTACAGAAAACCATCAGTGTTTGATAATAAATGTGACTTAAACATATTTTCATACTGGAATTCTTTCTACTCCTTTTTCAAATCGTATTGACCGAAAGACAAACGCATGATTTAATAGATGTTCATACGTTTCTCCAAAGGTATTTTACAACTAATTGCTGTTTACCATAAAACTAGAAAGTTGAATCGTGAATACACAGTCCAATCAACATATTCTCCAATTAATTCGTGTAGTTGGAGTACATAGATATTTTCCATTCACAAACATGAGTAGACTGGTTTAAGAGGAATGTAGACCATTTATTCTGGCAACTTCTGGCAACTCATAATCAACAAACTAGTAATGTATAAAAACAAAGTATATATACGTGAGTCCGATAGGGAATCCATAGTCACGAAAAGAAAGTTTGCAATGAATTGGGTAGGGAAAAGTTTTGGAAACGTGCCGCTTTTGACGTAGAAGCTTCGTCAGACCAATGCTGTGAGTACGAACAGGATGCAGATTTAAATTGCCTTTACCTGGGCAATCCCAATTGAACTAAAATAGACAGGCGATATCGAGGCAAATCTTTCCCCAATATATGTTGAGGTACTCCAAAATGTTTAGTTTGATTGCAGCTGCGAACAAATTCCGCTGACCAATTAGACTGCATTCATGATACAGGTGCGCAGTAGAGGGTATGCTCGTTAATCCTAATCCGTTGCAGAACCGGAGGCCAGATTGTAGAGATATGTGCCCATCCTACCGCAATCATGCGATCCTTTTTTATTTCAACCGTCTTAGTGTTAAGTCTTTCCCTACAAGTTATCACACTCTGCCTTTTCAATTCAACGTTACGAACGTCCACACTATGACCTGTGTCCAGAACGTACCTACACAACAACTGAATGCGCGAAGGGATACGAGAAATTATCGGACCCAAGAATATGTGCTGGTGGTACCCCATTCCCGCATTAAATCTAGAAGGTATTGTTATTCTGCCCGTGTCTGTTTTAATTGGAACAGTGTACCTTCTACCGTTGCTCAATTCACTAGCTTGCATGACTTTAAAACGAAATTAGACAAATATTTATTGAACTATTCGTATCCTGAACACTTGTATACTGCTTATTCTAATTCTTTATCTTGTTTATACACGTAGATTTCAATGTTTATCATCCTATGGTTGTTGTTAAGCTTGTTGCTTTTTAGACCATTAAAAACCTTGAATTACCTTGGACGATTATGGGATTAACACAGCATGTATGGGGTGGATCAACTTGCTATGATCTAGCCTGTCGATCTTTGGTAACTCAGGATTAGTCAGGTGAATGCTATTTAAACCTGAACCCTGTTAGACCTGACACCATTGGTCTGACGAAGTTTCCGTGTCCAAATCGAAACGTTGCCAAAAATATTCCCTAACCGATTCATAGTAAACTTTATTTTTAAGTTGAGTAAGAAATTCATAAATCAGATAGGAAGCACACGACCGGTTTCGTGGTTGTTGCCGCGTATCTGTGACCCAATATTTGAACCTCATTCTAACATTGTACTAAATCCAATATTTTCAAAGTTCAGGAATAATCCTATTTGGAAACTTGAATTTTATCTTTACGTGGAGAACGAAGATAGTCCTACGGTAGGTGCAATACTATAATGACAGCATAGGGGTTAGTTTTCATTTGAAGTTAGAATCCACAAATGAGCAGTATA
>JACCGJ010018743.1:0-13992 GCA_013407085.1 Atriophallophorus winterbourni | reverse complement strand
TAAAAATGTTCGACGAGTTCCGCATATGGTGATTGGATTAACACTTGCCATTCGAAACTATTGTGTGCCTATGCGACCAATGCTTGAGCAGAAAGTGCAAAAAAACGAATTTGAAGGGGAATAACCAGTTAAATTCGTAGCTCTGATTATCAGTCTATGTAACTCTAAAGCAGCCATGAATGATATATGAGAAAACAGCCTGTCTCAGATATGGAAATAACACATCCCCGATACTAGGTGTACATTTTGTATGACAAGCTTGGGTTAAAAACGCAATCTGTCACGTCAACTTGACGAAGATGATATACAACAGATGAAAAATGAAATGGGCGAAAAATCAATACAGAATGAATATTACCGTCACAGAAATTCAACCCACTGTATGTATGTACCTAATTTTTAAAAATTTATTCAAATTATTTCGCAAGCATTACAATTTTAGGCTGTTTCGTTGTTTTCAATCTGAAAAAATCCAATGACATTCTTTAAGATTTCTGAACAGTCAACAAGGGTTTTTTCTCTTGATTAATAAAATTTAAAAAACATAATAATATTTCTCAATAAGTTACCTATTAACCGCACAATATGTCGATGCCGCAGTTGCAACATGGTTCGAGCTTCAGCCAAAAGTTCACACTGCAAACAAAGAAAGAACATGCTTTCGAATTTGCCAATGATTAGTCATTAACATCATTAATTGTTAATAGAATGACACGCAGGGTGTTTAGGTAATCAAAGCAGAATCCGTACATAGGCTATTTATACAGTTTATTTTTCATCGATATTTAAATCAATACTATTTTGTATACTCATACAAGCTCAGAAATTACAGAATAAATCATAAATTAGTAAATTAAGAATGTTATTCAGTCCCGCAGTGTATGAAACAGGAAACAGATCTGGTCGTTTCCACGAAAATAAACTTTGATTGATTATAATTAAAAAAAGTAAAAAATTGACTCAAACATTATTTCGTGGAGACTTTACGCCGTCATCAAAATTGCCGACCATGATTTTGGCTATTGTTGCGTTAACAAGAATCCTGAATGAACAGAGCTATACCTGAATGGTCATCTTCCTAAATAGAGCACGATATATTGGCTTTGCGTAAAGAAAAAATAATATGAAAGCTATAATGAATGCATTGTGCCTGCATCGATCTGTTATGCTCACACTATCAGCGAAGAAAAGTGATATCGCAACGAGAAATTTGTCTACTGGGCATACACAAAAGTCATAACTGGATTTAAAGCGGTACACACCATCTTACGGTACAACTATGACTTTCTGATAATTTGTATTGACGAGATACATATCTTCCTGGCTTCATGTTGAAGTGCAGGAATCAACTATGAATTCTTCATCAATGAATTGTGAGTTGAAATGCTAATTTTGCACTAGTGGGGGTCTTTGGGATAAGCTCAAATTGAATCAAGATTGTTAAAACATCGCGCAATTCGATTTTAAATATAATTGATAGAGTTCTGCATAAGAAGATTATTTTCATACTTATTTATCTTAATTAATTATTACTATCTCTAGTTCACACGACCGCGGAAAATAATTTTGAGTCACACTTGATTCGTGATAGACACATATAGTGCGATTTCAACTATTTTTCATCGCAACCATGAGAAACATTTTATGCGTATTTCCAACAATGATAATGTGCAATTCATATTAAACAGTTTGTTACTCTAATGTCACAGCTAAATTTGGCTAAATACTTATTTCGATTGTTGCGGTATGTGCTAAATTTTAAATTGATCAAGAGGAAGAAAACCTTTGCTTTTGCACCGAGAACGTTACTCACATTTTGCAAGAAATATCAACACTATCACGAGCTTATGCACAAAACAATGCGGAATATCACCGAAGCCTTATAGATCGTTCATGGCTAACCTAATGGTTTTTGAGTACCCGAAATGATTCAATAATTTGAATGAAATATTTATGAAAACGTCCGAAAAGTGATGCTTTTCCTAAACTGTAGATTATTAGTGTTTACAGTGCAGTATTAAACGAACGCATGCAGCGTCGTAAACTCTACACCCGACCAATTCATACTTCGATTATTTTAATTTTGTTTGGTGATATTAAATTGAGTTAGCAAAGTGTTCATAAATCGGGAAGGGATATCCTTGAGCTTAAACCTCTACTGACGATATTTTATTGTGCAGAAGCCATCAGGAGTAAACCTGTACAAAACTATACGGAGTCACACACAACAATTCTCAAAATCGTTTAATAAGCATCTGCAATGAGTTCATTGCTTAATGAATCGGCCTTGTCGTTCTTTAATTTCTTATTTAGTTTCTTAAATTGAACGCTGCTCTATGGTGAAACGTCACGTTTGCTAAAATGGAATGATAGTGCGTTAATCCATGGCTGAGATCGGCCAAAATAATTCAGAAATCTCAGCGTGGGAGGCATGCGCATCAATATAATGGCTAAGGACACAGCACACAACCACACTCACATATATATGTGCATATAAAATAATTCACTTGACTAGGTGCTCAAATTCCACAGAAATCTAGCCGAATGTTATTTTCGCATAATATAAACCTTAGTATGTCAGGGACTCATATCAAATACACTACTCAAACCTTCCAACAACCTGCACTGTCCATTCCAATGTGAACCATTCTATTTGCTCTGCCTTCGTAGTCAAATAAAAGCGATATCAATTTTATGAGTATTTCGCGGTCCAGACAATCAATTCAACCATCATCATCTTTTAACCTCATGTTGTATCAAACAATAAGATCATAAAAAGCAGGCCCAGATGAACGATATTTAATTCGGCTGTCATTCATCTGCGGACAGGAACAAACTACTTTCTCATTGACATCATAATCCATTTTAGTTCTGGCGATGGTTTCGGTAACCGAAGATGCATCGAGACAATTGATACATGGCGGCACGTTAATCAGAGAAAAACGTGAATCTCTGTACTCACATATGAATCACCAATCTTTTAATAACTCTCAGATAATAAACCTATTTACGTCAACACAAAAATTCTACCACACAATGATCGTTTATAACATATAAGCAAATGTGGTCCGATGATTTGAACAATATTGACTCACCTCGCTTGCGTTCGACATTTGACATGGTTTGAGGGTTTTTATAGCAACCGGAACCTGCTTTCCAGATGGTGAACTGTACAACCCCCGCATCACATGTCCAAAGTTACCACCCACCTTGCCCCGGATTACCAGGGGAGAGAAGGTGGAGGGGCCTTCAAAAAAACATTATTCGTTTAAACAACAAATCACCACACCCACATAATATCTATATTATATTGATTAATTTTTGAATGGATTTTCGACGGACCCTATGCCATTTGTAAGCTGCAACCACAAAATATGTGACATTATTTGAAGAACCTTGAAGTTCCTAGTCTGTTTGACCAGAAAGTTAGGTTTGTTTGAATCAGACACATTTGATTAGGAACAGTAACATTTGGATCTGCGTGCCATGAAACGCCGCTAAGAAACATATTAGTATACCCAAGCTTTTTTATTGATGGTACATTTGTTACCAATGGATTCACAGACTCAAATTGGCCAGACTAAACATTAATGATTCCACATTCTCGATTTTGCGTTTTTCAATCATTTCTGTGGTTTTGACACTTTTTTCATTTTGAATGTGAACGAAAATCAGTAGCACGTTTGAAACAATTGTTTTTATATTTGTAAAATTAATAAAATGAACACTGAAACAAAATGACACGAAAAACATCATCCTTCTTTATCACAAGACTTGAGAAGCTGAGACAAAACCAATCTCTTTCAAGTTTGAAGATGAGACTGGCTAGTTCAAATCTTATATCACTCTTATTTTATCTACGTTTTGTACGTATAAAAGAAGTTAACAATTTTCTTGTTCTTGAATCGGTTTCATTCAAGTTGTCTCGTTATACCGCAATCGAAAACCCGATTGTAAGCGTCATTTCTTTTCGGTGCGTATTTGCTTTCTGTGGAATTCACTATAACAGGATATTATTAACAGTCCTACGATCTCTGTATTCAAATCGAAACTGGATGCTTATATCAAACGGCACTCCACTATCGGTCATGTATGTCGCCCCCATTTAAACCCACACAAACCAAACACCTCGTTTTAATTTTGCTTGTATCGTCTGTATGTTTTTATATCTGTCATCCAATGATACATGTAAGCCGATTCCTTTTTTCACCATAAAATATTGATTATTGATTCGTGATTCTTAACACTTATCACTTCAGGAACGTTGCTGTGCATTAAAACTCAGCGATAGTTGATAATGCGATTAGCATCTACAACCAATGCAAAAATATTAACCAGTTTATATTTTGTAGTTAGTTTCGGTTTGGAGTACTACATCTAACCTGTTTGACTACGCCGAAGTATAATGCAAAGAAGGATGCATGTTGAACGCATTGGATGAATAAGTTTTTGTGAAATTAGAAACCTGATTCGAAGTTCCAATCAACGCGGATCGCAGCAAGATTATCGATTAGAAATTTCCCCAGCTCTTAAGAACCAATGATGACTGGGCACGTTTTGCAAAGATAGCGCCAGTAGAATCAATTAATCAGAAATTGCAAAGCGAAATAAGATAATCAAATCACAAGAGCCACTGGCATATAGGGCTCATACAACGAACCACGATTTTCAAATACAGAATCACAAAGTTATTACCGGCCAAGAAATCGGGGCACTTATAAAGGATCCACATCTCTTACAGAACAACCGGTATCTGGCTGTTTGCTTCAAGTTTGATACATTGAGATCAGATGCAGTCAGCTATTTCTCAGAGAAATGAAATTATTGCAAGATCTAATTTCTTTCGTTTAAATGAATCTTGAAATACTGTGGCTAGTTTAACCATGATGGATTGAATTTTGAAGAACGTTTTTTGCGTATATATGGACATTCCGATCGCCCACATAAAAGTTCATTCAACACACATGTATGTTGCTGTCACCTACAGATAAAAAAGCATGAAAGATTAACAACGTTGACATTAAGTTTTTGATGGACGGGCGAGGATTTGTTTATCCAGCGATAACGATTGGCTATTCTATCCAGGGCACATTTTGTCTGATAATTTGCAAACAAATGTGTACAGGAATTTGAACTGGCAAATTACGCTAAGTTAGAAATTATGCAAGTGACACGAAAAACAAGAATCTTATTGAGGTTGGGTAACGTCGTTAAAATTAAAACAATATTTACGGTTTCGTGATATTCAAATGAACTGAATTCATTTTTGAAGCAGCATAAATTCAGTTTCAAATCACTTAAATATTTAGGATCAGTTTCAACGGATTACGCACCCAAGGATCTAAGGTATCGGTTTTTGAGTATACGCAAGTGAATATTACAATTGCTCAGGGTCCAACACATAGAATCTTTTATTTTCGAATCTGCATGGCTGTGCTGAAATGGATAAAGTTCAACCACAAACAGTTGCACAAATGTTGTTAAACGAATATAACGAACATAACACAATTAATGCATGAATATGATGCTGTTGAGTTCATTTAGAAAATGCTCCACATCATTAATCTTGTGCTTCACAGTTTGTTTACTTCCCCTTTGTGATGCTGAATGTACAAGCTCAACAAACGCGGATTATTTTATGGTTAAAACTGTCACAGAACAAGTGGTGCTTACCTAGTGGTTCCAAAAACGATACACTTTCGGAATTCAAAAGAACATTGGACGGTGAAAGTTGATCATACATGAGTTGCGTATGGTCCAGGCTAATTTGAGTCGTGGCCACATTCAGCTGAATCCCAGGTCTACTTTTAAGCTGACAGCATCGAGCAGAGCAAAATGTACTCACATCGGACGAGTGTGTTTTGAATAACATGCCGCGAGTGTCTGTAAGTTGTGAAGGTAAAAATGGATTTGTACACGGAACCGACGTTGGAGTATTGAAAGACAACGAGCCAAGGCCACTGGAGCTGCTGGTCCCACTGTTACTGGAGTTTGCCAAATCTAATTTGAGATACAGAAATTTGAACCAAATAATTTGTTAAAATTGCTGCATATTTGAAATTCAAATATTTAGCTGGTTCAATCAGGGTAGTAATATGATATAAATCGCTACCCGGTTAATCATACTATTTAATTTATATAAATATATATCATTGTTTAATATAGTTTGTACAGCAAACCTATGAATTCGATTACAGAATCACGACGTGATTCCTGGTCAACAGCTCGAGATGATGATGGGTGACGAGGGAGAAAAAGAAAAAAACTATTATTTTTGGAAACGATTTTCTAAAGAAATCAAATTAATTCAACCACACATATTTGTTAATAAGAATAACGAATGTGAGAGTAACATTGAAATTTTAAAGGGGAAGATTTGCGATTGCCATTCACATTCAAATCCAAAACAACTTCGGTTACAACTAAACATGCATCAAGCGTTTTGATGTATGTCGAATAAATGTCAGGCTGCACGATATTTAAAATCCTTATGTACAAGTTTTCTTTCGCAATTTCCCGAAGCGAATTCCCCATTTTTTAAATAAACAATTACACAGCATTTAATGCCTGTGAGGCATCAAACTTCGCTCGTTTAGATAGAAACATGTCAAAATTAAAACAACCACAAACGTTTTACATGTTCACTGAAAAAAATTAAAATGAGTGGAAAAATTAACTTTCAACCCGGTCGATACAAAAGCCCCCCTACGAAAATCCCTGGTGATGTGTTGCTCACATTGCATCGTGCATCAACTTCATACTTTGAGAACAAATGTATTTGATTAAAGTTGATCACAAAGACACTGGCTGAATGTTGTATACAATTACTGTCCTGCATCATGCTTCAAACGTCGTGAGAAAGATGGTTACATTCGGTCGTTATTGTGCAGTCGCGTAAGGCGTTGTGAAATTAGCAAGCATATCTGCCTGCAAATTAAATTCTCATTTGTCTTCATTATTATTAACGATGTATTTGTTAGTAATGATCTTCGGATTTTGTGACCGTTCTACATTAGAAGGGCAGCTAAAATCAGACCTCATTTACAAGGTTCTAAAATTTTTCTCTCATAAACATCCTAGTTATTTTAACGTATTACTAATTGTACAATTTAAATCCTAATTTTAATGACCAACAATTTTTCAATGAAACATAATTTTCTTTAAATTAATCACAAATGAAAGCAAATATACGCACACACATTGCATAGCTGAATTTTCACACAAATTTAACATCGATTTCAAACCTGAATGAATATAATGATTTTTCAAACGAGTGTACCAGACGTAGCGCACCTTCGCCTGTGTCCGGTTCTTCCCAGGGTGCATCCAAAACTGGCGGAAAGTGTAAACCGACATGACACGTGGTATTCGGGAGCGAGGTGACACTTGTGTTGTTCGTCTCGCCCACCGATCGATCCGAATCATAGTCCGATAGAAGCCTGGCGGTGTCACCGTGCTCGGGCGATTGTCTACGGGTGCACGCCCGCGCGGCCCTGAACGCACTGGAGACCACATCGGCGATCGCCGCGTTGATTTCGTCCTTTACTCGACACGTCGTACGGTCCGTCGTCACGCGGATCGGTTGAAGACAACTAGGAAAAGATCGACGGATTTGAAAGTTTTCACGACAATTTATGAGATGCGTTTGACAGATGAATAAACGGGAGTGAGGTGAAACTGAATATTAATCGAAGAGCTTTGATAAATGTGCAAGATAAAAAAATAAATGTCATGATACTCGACCTAAGTTATTCTACCTCTAAAATTTTACTAGATACTATTAACTTCATTGTTATGTTTTCAAAAGTAACAGGGCGGTTGTTGTCGGAACCGATAGAATACACGATAAATTCAAGTTACCCGGAAACCTCAGATGGTAAACTTCAAAAGTTAATACTGTGGTAAGGATGCAGTTTCTGATCGTAAGTTCATCCGAGACCAAAACAAAGCTGCAAGCAAAACCATCCGCTTACAATTTCAAAAAAAGGTCAATGGTTCGGTAACGATAGCGTCTGATCGTTCGCTCTACTTTTCAACCCAGTGTCACACTCATGAAATACTTGAATTGCTATATACTAATGTCGAATTTTGTTAACTTTTTAGTTGAATTGACAAGCCGGAGCGGTTCTAACGATATGCTTTCAATTCCAAAAATGCTCCAATGGGTTGCGCCTCATATCCAAACATGGAAAAATCTTCAGGAGTCAACCTCGAAGAAATACATGTAGCCGGATTCCCGTTAGACTTTTCGAAGTTGTATTCGATTTCGTCCTCTCAAATCCCGCGACAGCATCGCTATCCAAACGTGACAGCCTAGCTGTGTATTGAGTTCCAGTGGTGCCGTGAAGAGCGAGCACTTGCTGCAATGTCAACAACTAGTTTTCCTTATTGAACTGCTACGGCATACATCTCAACGCACCAATGAAGAGGATACTCCATTCCGCTTCTATGGATAATAACACGGCTACCGCCTTCCTAAACCTGGGCTGCCCCCGGTCAATAAAGTGACTTCTAACCACCGACTTCTGCCATCATTGGGTGCATCGGGATTAGAAATCAACCGACAAGAAGACTGTATTTTGCCACACCAGCGAAACGAATTATTAAACAGCTAATTAGCTAAAGAGGCTGAATGTTGACGTGGCTGCACTGCGAGAGAGTCAGAAAAAAGATTTCACATTTTCACTTGATGTTCAAACTGCTCTTATACAACCAAAAACCGTTTTTACTTAGTATATAATAATCGTAGTTCCCAAATTATTCTGTGGTTTCTGTAAATTTATATATGCTTTTCAGACGAAAAATGGAATTGAACTGAATTGAATTGTGCAGACTATCTGGCACTGAATAAACTCGATAGCAGCACGCTGTAGAAAAGCTTGCATTCTATGGTAGTTTGATCTTCCGACTGAGGAGTGCCTTATTTTCAAACACTTTATGGCTTGATCTTTTTCTATGATGATCAAAACCTACGCAGCCCTAACAAGGAAACAAACATCAAAATCTCGTTATCGGTGGCTGAAATATTGGTTCACCTGCTTCATATGGTTTACCGTTGTGCAACCTGCCGGGTCAGAGTTAACTACAAACTACCGCACGCAGATCAAAGGCGTGGTTAAGCCACTTTACCCGGCTTCGACGAAGCATCTCGAGTAATGTGATACTTAACGTCAGATTTTTGCTTGATCCAAACCACTTGCTAAATGTTAATTCAATTACCTCAAATCTGGACATTCATGTAGCCGTACAGCAACAATAACAAATTCATCTTTCCCGCCATGATATATGAAGGAAATTTTATTCGGCTCACTTAATTTTTCTTTCAATGCACTCCCAGGATGTATTGTGGATGCAACTTTGTTACAACCACTTGAATACCATGTGTGTTAACTCACGGTGCACATTTAACTACACCATCTGATAAATTGCAATATTCTTGACGTTAAACATGATTTTGCTTGTTTTTGAAGGTCGAATATTTATCAATAAATGATAATTGTGAAGATGATATCAAAGTTTAACAGTAAAATATCGAACTTTGTAACAAAATTCAACCTCATTCGAATATGTTGATCTAGAATTATGTTAAAAGTCACAACGAAAGATTGAACTAACTAGGCATACATGTAATAGCATTAAACAAGTTCGTCTACCAAGCGTGTTTTATTCCTCATTGTCGCGTTAACATATTCATACACATGGGTTCAAACCTTATTTCTCACATTTCTCGTATGTGTATACAGAAACGTGTAAATTAAAACTCACCTCTCTGATGTCTGATTTAGCTTGGAGACTTTGGAAACAATAACATCCTTGTGTTCATCACCGGATGGTTTTGATGTCGAATATTGTTTCACTGAGGTGAATCTGGTAACGCCAGTCGAATTCTGATTAGCGACCGCGTTGTGATTCGCATTTCCGGAAGTTGATTGCCCTCTCGCGTTGCGTGCATCTTGCTGAAACAAGAGAAACAGATTGACAAACGTTGATATCGAACGCTTTTGTTTAAATTTTAGGTTGTATTAGAAAATGGATAACGCTTATTTACAATTTGCTTGATGGAATATTTGAAGAACCTTTTACATAGAACGATATGCTTTGATAATGAAGTCTAGAAGAAAATTTGGACAATTTTACTTAGAAAAATGACACATGAGCAAGTAATTAGAACACAACAAAGACATTGGGTGTGATTGTAGATATTTGCGAGTTGTTTATGATAGTGTTTGTACGGATTTACGGTATCATCTCAATAATAACGGCCCAAACGTTTTAGATGACATTCTAATTTATTGGCGACAAGCGGCGCTTATATCCGTTTTTATTCGATCAATTTAAATGGTGACATTTAGGGGATAGAATATATGGATACTGCTTACAAGTATGGTGTGCAGAATTCTGAACTAGATGGAGATTAGATTCTAGTGTCCACGGTTCTCCTAACCTTTGGCTAAGATGGAATATTGAAATACTTTTGATAAAACCCAAGTGACCTCGGGTTCATATAAAGGCATGAAAACTATAGTAATAATAATACCACTGCATTAAAAACAATATACAATATCGAAAATGCTCATTTGCATGCATTTCCATCACACACCACACGACCGCTGTTTGCACTTATCAGGTAGGGACAATAGGATCAGGATCCATATGTGCTTGAAACAGTGGAAGAATGGTGAACAAGTTACCAGCCTTATCCAACAGTGAACATACATTATGTATTGAAATATTCCTTTCAGGCTGTTAACAAAGAAAATATGTCCGATCATCTTCGGAACTGAATTCTCCCTATGGCTGACTCGATGATTTGACCTTCAGTTTCGCATAGATATATATATATATATATATATATATATATATATATATATATATATATTGCATATCCGCCGACTATGTCGAAACGCAAGCTTTCGATAGATTTATTTTTAACATATATACGCCCAATGAGCCATCGATGAGACAGCAAACATATTACTCTTTAAAAAGAAATTAGGCACATATATACAAATATACATATTTGACCATTCCTCAAAGAAAACTGTAAGTTGAAAGAAAGACACAATTTTGACCAGCCTTAGTTCATAAAAGTTTTCATAAGATTTTGTAAATCAATTCAGCGTAGTTCCGGTTACATACAATGTTACGATTCACATTATGAGTGTCATACCTCAAATGTTGTACGGAATCTGGTGCATTATGTTGCTCAGAATTTCGGATCTTAAGCATATTTAGATCAATGCTGTTCAAAATTTGTACACGTGAAACATTTTCGCTTTGATTCTCGATTTAACATTCAAGAGTGAAATTCACAAATAAAATGTTTGTTTCAATTTGGAAAGAATGTGAATAACTGGAAACACGATGGTCTATATTCCTTGTTGAATCAGCAGAAAAATGAATTAGCGCGGAAACGATGGAAATCCGATGAAAATTCTGATACTCAGTAATGCAACCTTTACAAGTTTTTTTTACCCCGTTGCTATTCTAGCGATTATTAACGACTACCTGGTAAAAGATAATTTAATTAATACATAAATAAAGTGTTAAACAATGCGTAGATTTTCGTTAAGCGTTGAGTCGACTTGATCTCGCCTATTCACATCGGTAGCACATTGAGCATCGAGGGTGAACAATGTAGCGAAAGCTACAGTGCTTTCTAAAGTTAGTCTACAGAGTATGTTCACCCCACGAAGTTAGTGTCGCTCAAGCTGGTGAGGGAATGCAAACAGAATCGACGAGGGGCGTATCCCCAAAAGATCTATTCATGGTGAGTTTAAACCAGAAATTTGACCGCATTTGAGATACGAAGACTTTTACTAAACATATATGAAATCTTCTAAAATTGAATCCACGAGTTGCGAATAAATTGCTCATAAACTCTCATCTTGGCGGCAAAGTGTAAATCATCATCTTTAATCTGGAAAATAGCATATAAATATTACACATATTTGATAATCAAAAGCCACTCCGGCTGGTTGCTAACGCCGTTGATCTACCGAGTGTTGCCTGTCGACGTGATTGCTGTGGGAGAGATTGTCCCTTCTTTACCTGCCTATTTAGTCATTTGAAATGCTGCTGAGTATGAACTCATAATGCGCTTGTGGTGCACATCCACAGACGACATCGACCGAAGTACTTGAACGACGAATGTATGATCACGAGTTATTCTGTTCGCGGGAACAAAAGTTCACTTCTCCAAATTTAGTTGTTGATCAGCTTGATCATTACAACACAGTCAGCAACCTTGGTGCTTGATATTGATCGGTTTACTTTGAGAATGGATAAGTGAGATTGTCTAATGTTGTCTACTAAACCAAATATAAATATCTCACTCAGCGTGGAACCCTTTTCGCAAATGACTTTTGAGTATAAAAAATGCATATTTGCATGTATTTTGATCATGCACACAGCCACGACTTTAGAGTTTGTTTAAAATAGTTTTTTTACTTGGAAAACCGGAAAATATTTTCCACTGATAATCTCGAATTACCATGCATTTAATGTGATACCGCTTTTCCTAAACCGAGGTCGAAAACAGTGTTTGGGGATGTAAATTGCACAAAATATTAATGTTCCACTGCCCAAAGGTAACCACGGTACAATCACTTATACTAACACCGTTTCATTGTAAGAACCATGATGTGCACTTTCTCCGAACAAGCTTAGTCGAAGTGAAATTGACAAAAATCAACAACAATTTGTGATTGTGTGTGAAATTTATGTGAAGAAACTTGAAACGATTTCGTTTCGAATAACCTTCCATTTGATTGGATCTAACCTGCAAAAATGTCATTCGAATAATACATGTGCGAATGTTTGTGACTACTCATCCGTGAAAAGCCCATCGAACTATTCACAAAGTTGATCACGGCGGTCCATAATGGAAGCTCTGGACTCGAGTTTCGCTCTTATGTAAGCTCATCAGCAGTGCACATACTCCGCTCCGGGTAGAATTTGAACCCCCGACCATCACCATTGTAGTCCCACGTTCACCTAACACCGATTACATCTGTTGGGCATTGTTGTTTTAAGATATTTTTAGAGAAAATTTTGTTTACGTTTGTGACGATGGGCTTTGTACGGGTGACTAGTCACAAATATAAACAACATATTCTTCAAACAATCGCTTAAAACAACAATGCCCATCAGATCTAATCGGTGTTAGCTTACACTGTATCCAATGGGAGACCTGACACGGAGATCTGTTCAGTTGAGCGACCACAATAAATGTTGCTGGCTCTTTCTGGACTGATCCGGCTAACTACGTTACCCAAATGTGCCAGTCTAGAGGACAGTTCATAAACGGTTAATTGCGATCGGTCACATGGTGGACGGTAGCCCAGTTCGTTGAGGCGTGGGACTACAATGGTGATGGCGGGGTTCGAATCCCACCTGAGGCGGACTATATGCGCTGCTGATGATCTCAAACAAGAGCGAAACTCGAGTCCAGTTCCTCCATTATGGACCGTCGTGATCACCCTTGTGAATATTTCGATGGGCTTGGTATGGATGAGTAGTCACAAACATAAACAACATATTCTCCAAAAATCGTCTAAATGTGCTAATGTTGTTCGCCATTGGCTCCAAACTTTAACTTTTACAGCATCAATTTAACTTTCATTAATCACATCAAAAGCAAATTTACTGTCGGAAAACAGCCGATTCCCGTTGTTTAGTGTAAGAATGTGCAAGATTTGAGAAGCCATAGATGATGATATGTGTTCTATCTTATTTGAAAATATTTCGGTCGTACTAGCGTTTCCAAACTATTTATTAACCATCCTTGCACAGTTTCAAGTTTTTCGATAACTTGACGTACTGTCATTATCTGATGTGATCAAATACCACGAAACCGTTTCTTTGATGTGCAATGGAAATGGAGCAAGAATGGATTTCGTTCAAAATTTGCTGAGTTTGATGTAACCTACTCACGTTGAACAAATTGGTTATACAACGTATCCAAATCAATCGTTCAAAAACATGCAAAAG
>JACCGJ010018742.1:0-29873 GCA_013407085.1 Atriophallophorus winterbourni | reverse complement strand
CACCTGATGACGGCAAACAGCCAGAAACCGGTAGTGGAGTGTAATTTCGGGGGGTGTGAGCAACACATTAACTGTCAGACTGTTTGCCACCTGTTCGATCTCGTTTTGCTAGAGTAGTTGCAACTTTTTTGACATTTGACATGAGGTTCGCAAGTTAGTGAGCTGAGTGTCGGTTGTCTGGAAGTTTGCGTACACTTGTAGCTTACTTGGATATGTTCTCCGAGCTTGTTGAGTTTGCATCGGACGTTTCGTTGCCAGACTAGGCAACATCTTCAGCGATTGTTGGCAAATTGACTGCTCGAATTTGAACTGACGATGGTATTTGGCCGGCTGACCACTGGTCACGTGATCGCATGTGATTGATTGATTGGTTGGCTGCCTTTAACTTCTTCGTTTGAGTCGCATCCGTGCGTAGATGTCGTCCAAGCTCAAGTGTTCGTTGATCGATCGTTCACCGGAGTACCAGGCTTCGATGAACTCTCGTGCTGCTTTGTTATTAGCTCGACCTAAGATATGGCAGTTATGCCAGTCCATCTCGTGATCTTCGTTGTCGACGTGCGTTGATATGAGAGACTTGGTGTCGTGACGTCGTACGGCTAGTTGATGCTCATGGATTCGAGTTTTTAGTTTTCGACCGGTTTGTCCGATGTAGTGTTTGTCACAGTGCGTGCACTGTATTTTGTACACTACGTTTGCGTTTTCATCTTTGGGTATTGCATCTTTCACTTTTGTGAGCATGTTGCGTAGCGTTGCTGTTGGTTTGTGGGCGATAAAAATACCATGAGGTCGTAGGTGTCTTGATGTCGTTTCCGAGATGTCTTTGACGTATGATAACGCCGCCCGTTGCATAACATCAGTCTGGTCTCGCCTAGGGCGTGTCGTTAGGCATCTACTTGTCTCAATTCTCGGTTTTCATGCAGGCGCTGCTCGTTCGAGGCACTTTTACGATTGGGAAATACATCTGTTGCCACAGAACTTGTGTACCAAGACGATATTGAGTGCCACTAATGAAATGCGTAACGCGATGTGGACTGCTTTGTTAGAAACTATAGATTTTTAAACCGACGTTAGCCATTTACCGGCTTCTTGGAAAGCGTATTGTAGTACTCTCGAATTCCTCAGCCACCCGGTTCCCTAAAGAAATACTCACGTGATCAATACATTTCATCCACCGCTGTTGGAAATTGTAGGCACTGATTTAGAGCATCCTTGCGTTATAAACTTACTTTACTTTTGTGCGACTATCTCCTTCTTGAGGATGAGTCGGCGTTTGTTCGAGTCAGCTTCTCTAGCCTTTGCACAACCAAGTGCAGTAGGTAGTTGTCTAAAAGAGGTGGTGTGCACCAATTAACTGTTCCCGCGATCGGGTATCCCGCAATGCAGCGGAGGTTGAAAATCAGGGTTTTCCTTCCTCTAGATGAAATGCCCTCCCAGGCTAACGAGCTCCATCTGCCCGAAGCAAACTGGTTTTCAGGCCCCCGTCACGCCTTCGCCCCTTCTCCTGTTGGTAGAAGGAGTTCCGCCGGGCTCGGGGAGCCACTCGTGCAGCGAGAAGCTGGGCTTGGTTGTCAGAGGCTATTCGAGACGCATGCCATATGGGAGCATTTTATAAGCAGTGGGAGCTTATCCCTACCGCCACCCCGGCTATGACAATTTTTGGAACCTTGCGTTATAAAGCATACCATATAAAAGTTATGGTGCAGCATGAGTGATCGATCGTGTGTAGTGTTGTTTAACCTTTCTGCTAAAATTGTCCGGAAAATAAACCCAGTCTATCAGCATGCAGCCGAGTCACAATTTTCCAATATTATGCGTTTGCCCTTCAATCAGCAGGTTTGCTTTCGCACAGTTTTGTGAACTATATTCTTGTCCTTAATACACAAATGTGAAATGGTGTGTGATGTGAAATCTCAAGCCTGATCCAGGCAAAGTGCCGCACAGTCAGAAACTACACGTGGGCTGAGATACTGTCAGGTTGCCCAGGCCCGGGCCATGAGCTGGGTTACTTCGTCCAGTTATCAATATTTGGTGTGAAATGGTAATAGACAATGATAAGGAATAAAAAACCGCCTGTCAAGGTGTTGCTATCCACCATTTGGTTTAATGCTGCCCTGTAGAAGGTATGGCGATTTCGGGGATTTGCGTATCTTGTTGATGCCTAGTCTGTCTAGGCCTGTGCAACCTGACAGTATCTTAGCCCACGTGCAGTCTCTGACTGTGCGGCACTTTGCCTGGATCAGGCTTGTGCTTTCATTCCATTCCATTGATGCCTAGAGGCATTTTGGGCGGTGCTTTACGGACACCAGATGATATACTTTTATGTAGGTAACCGACGAACTCAACCTGGAGCACGCTTGTTTCCGGTCGAAATGCACGATTGAGCAACCGTACACTAATTGTATGCTGCGCAGTAAATTAATTTGCCACCGGTAGTGAAGTGCATGCGAAAAAATGGCGTTTCATCGTTCCGTATATCTGTCCATGCATGAGCAAACTGTCGGTATCCTAGCTGTCAGTGACTGTGGCTCTTTTGGGTCAGGCTTCTAATGTCATACATACAATACCTTTGAAATATACCGGCGTTGTGGGCTCTTAATTTAACTCCTTGTATTCAACTGTGCAACTTGGCAGAATCACGCTTACATTGCTCATAAAAAGGAAAATAGACATGTTACGTGCTGTATGCAAGAATTTTTTCTGATACTCTTCTTAACCAGCGATCAGTTGCCGCTGTCATCCGTGCAATCATTCCGTTTTGGCATTAGCCTGTCCTGTTGCAATACTACGATTGGTTTTAACATCCGCTGTCGATTATTTCGCCCACATACCATTCAAGTCAGCAGCTTTTAATGTTTGCGAACCTTGTCGCATATGGGATAAGCAGCCTTTGTATACTGTGCATGTGGCATAAGTTTGTTTGATCCCTGTGTAGGTAAAATGGTGGTATGGTATGAAAACAAAAGTCTGATCCAGACAAAGTGCCTCACAGTCACAGACTGCACATGGGCTAAGAAACTGTCAGGTTGCCCAGGCCTAGACAGATGATAAAGTGGTACGCGATTGTTTCTCTAGCTTCCTAAATAGCGGATGTGCAATCGTGCATCATTTATGTGCTGTGCGGCTAACATCGTGCTAAATTGATTGGCCAACGGTATTGAGCCGCATGCTGAAACACGCTGCAGTCTCAATACCATTTCTATTTCTCATATCTGTCTAGGCCTGGGCAAAATTCGTGTACTCGAATAAAGCCATTTTTCTTTCTTTCTTTCAACCTGACAGTATATTAGCCCGCGCACAGTCTCTGACTGTGCAGCACTTTGCCTGGATCAGGCTTGTGCTTTCATACCATATACCTAAATAGCTGTGTAAGAACACACTAGAATCTCGCTGCTATCAACCTGTCTAGGTCTGGGAAGCCTGACAGCACATGGTGCGCTGACACTTGACCTGACTTACACCTTATGTTCCACGCTGGTGACTGATACTTTGGCTGGCCTTGGGTTTGTGATTTCGTATAAATCCCTATAATTTCTGTAGTTTGGTCCATCTACAATCGTCTTGCGACGCTGAGGCCTGCGCACCAAATGACTGGTTTTACACTGGTTTTGGATGACATAAATGACGCCACCCTTTATGTTGTGTGCACATTCCTTCTAGCCCTCACAGTTGGAGTTTCGCCTAGAGCTTATTGGGTTTCAATCTTCAGATCTTGATGTGTTAACTCGGTCATCGTTTAAGCATCCCGGGTTCATAACCCGCCCCCGTTTTGTCCGCTTGCGTTGTAAAGCCATGATTGACATCAACGAATGGAGAAAAATATTCGTAGCTCAAGATGATGTTCAACTTCTGTTCGCCGAGCTTGGAGGTGTGTGAATTTGCAGTTACTAGCCAATGACGAAAGAGGAACCGATTCCACTGTCAAGGCAGGCGAATCCTGATTGTCCTGACCATGATAAGTGTAAAAAATGAAACGAAATGAGATGTGTATTTGTGTGTGAGCAAATATGAATAATTAGCTTACTTTTAAAGGGTGCTTTCCTTAAAAATTACACTGGAATAGTTTCATTTGAGGGACTTTTAAACTGTTGTCTGCCCCGCTGACTAAATGAAAAAAACCAACTTATGAGGGTGGTATAGGTTGAGTCTTCCATCATCGTTGTTCACCAAACGCCAAGCGTTTTGCAGCGCGCAGTACTGATGGCTGCTAATCTTACTATGATTCGAATTTTTTTTTAAACCTTTGGGACACAAAAGTTTGTTTGATTTCGAAAGCAAGACTCGATGTTCTCACAACTGCGAACAATCAATCTCACTGTTTAATTACAGTTACAAGGTACTTGCGACAAGGCAATTCAGGTCCTCAGTAAAGCGTTAGTTCTAAACGATATGGTATGAAAGCACAAGCCTGATCCAGGCAAAGTGCCGCACAGTCAGAGACTGTGCGTGGGCTAAGATACTGTCAGGTTGCCCAGGCCTAGACAGATATGAGAAATAGAAATGGTATTGAGACTGCAGCGTGTTTCAGCATGCGGCTCAATACCGTTGGCCAATCAATTTAGCACGATGTTAGCCACACAGCACATAAATGATGCACGATTGCACATCCGTGCGATGCTTACTTTAAAATGAAACCAATTAGGACGGTTGTTGACCTTATGTTAACAGCAATGCATGCAAAAAGACGCTAGAGTCTCACTTCCATTTCTACTTCTATTATCTGGGACTGCACAACCTGATAGTATCTTAGCTTACGTGAGGTTTATGGCTGTGCGACACTTTGCATGGATCAGGCTTATTATTTCATACATACACACTTGCCAAAAGCTAGTTTTTTCGTTTGTTTCTGGGGCATTCGTTCGGTAGCGTTGCACTACACGTGGTTGTTATCTGAAAGATAGCCCACGATCTGAAGCTCTACCACTAGTTGGCTTAACGTCCCTTAGCCGATATCTGGGCAAATTGTCCCGGAAAAGTGTCGTGTTTCTTCAACGGTTTCATTTAACATAGTCAATTCAATTTAATGGTCTAAAAAAGCATATAGTCCACCGATTTCAAAATCTGTAACGGGACGATCGTTCGGTATACCGAAGTACCATGACTCGAAGCAGCATCTGAGGCAAATCCTAAACACTTCATCCCACGTACGTCCTCGATCCAGCAGCGGGGGTCGATGAATGATCATTCGGTTTCAACTCAAGATCTACATAATCGTCACTCGTGCGTTTTTGTCAAATTTTGAACTATGGAAGCTACGATTTTGTCAAATCGCTCGCGTATCAGATTTATCATACAAATTCAAACGCAATTTAATCCCCCGCTTCATAAAGATTGTTGCTTTAGGATTCATTTCTCATAACAATTCAAAACAATCTTTCAATGTTTAATCGACACACCCTTGTCTTGTAAAAGAAGCTTATATTTGTGGATGGAGGGTTTCCCCGTAAAACCTAATCAAAGGAACGTTTTAAATAAAAGGTATGAATGAAATAAATCGCGGTCAAATGAACTCCGGATCACATGATCGATCGGTTTAAGCATCCTCGTACTCGTCTGAGTATTCTCCGGCAACGGCGCATAATTCAGCTGCCAGGTCTTGTCTGCCGATGCTTTGCAATGCTCGATGCAGAATGGAGAACTGAAAAAGTAAAACGGTCAGTGAGTTTATGTATGCGGCATCAAGTCACACAACCGGCGGTGATTCAATCAGTTTTACCGGGGCAAGATAAACACATACGAGTTGAGCAATGTTTAGCTGATGCACACGGTTCGTAGAACTGCGATGTTCAACTGCGGAATCACATAGTGCTCAAGACGAAATGTCTAGATGCTCACACTGACACGCCATTTTCGCTTTTGGTATTCCATGTCTCGGTAAACCTGAGCGTGCTGTCTCCATCTGATGAAGGCAGTGGCTTTGCATTGTATTGAGTGTGAATGGGAGCAAAACACCAATTCGGTCATTTAAGAACATCTTGTGCGCTTGGATTAAAATCACCCTGCGGTATGTTCTTGTATCGCCGTCCAAGTTTTCATACGAAATAAATTGGATGGTGTGATGGAAATGTATGCAACCACAAACATTTTGTTCACGCCTTTGTGTTTAACTCATCTACATGTGTGCGCACGTGATTGGATAGGTTTCTCGTGCTAGCCTTATCCAACAGTGGCGTACACGGTCACACCTTGTTTACCAATCTTCCACTGTTTCAAGCGCATGCGGATCCTGATCCTACTGTCCCTACCCGATGAATGCAAACAGCGCGAAACCGGTCGTGGGGTGTGTGTTTGTGTGATGGAAATGCATGCAAATTCGATTTTTGGGTGGTATGTACTTATGCACCAATCCATCTATATCTCTTTATGTGATGTGTATCATTTCAGGCAGTTACATTCTATAAGTAGCAAGTAAATCACGTGATTTTTGATGATGCCACTTTATTCTTTTCATTGCACAATTTAATCGATTCGTGTGCAAACGGCCTCGAATTTGCTTCGATACTAGTTAGACTAATCGGATTCCAGCAATAAATGCGTGACGTAATGGGACTTTCTGTTTAGGCTTGGGATTCGAGTAATACCCCAACAGCAATGTGCGTGGTTATTCATACTTATCACTTCTGTGGTAAAGCTAGGAAACAGGCGTGTTGAGGAAAAAGAAATTCGTCAGAACAGTTTATTGGTAACGTTTTGCTTCTGTCACAGAAGCTTTGGCATATCAAGGGTGTCAGTTCACACAGTGATCAGGTTCATCTGACCTACCCTAAGCTACCGGAGAACTGCCCAGACTACGGTGGTTGGTGAGCTTATTAGCATAGACATGCCAGATTAATATTAATTGACTCACCGATATGCTTTGTAACACATATCGTGTGCAGGTTTGAACAACATTCGCTAACCGATTAGCTAGCATGCGCACACGAAGAGTCACGCACGTTTTAATGAATATGGTTCCCCTATCGGTCACAACAAATTTCCCATACCTTGCAGGCCGAGTTTTGTGTTGCTCACATCCCCCGAAATTACACTCCCCTACCGGTTTCTGGCTGTTTGCCGTCATCAGGTGCAGACAGTAAGATTAGGTTCAGTGAGCCTTGAAACAGTGGATAAATGGTAAACAAAGTTATACTTGAAGGCCACTGTTACATAGAGTTCGTACAACGAACCACGATGTTCAAACACAGAATCACATAGTGACTCGTGGTCAAACATTCAAGGCGCTTATAGGGTGAAAGGGTGATGAGAAGAGTTTGGCAAATTACGCGGCCACAAGGACCGGCTGATGACGCTCTAATCGGTTGCAAGTCTTCGTTACCTGATTCTTTTCTATCGAAGTCCAGACCCGATCACCTCAGTAGCTCGGATCCATATTTCCGTTTGATTTCAAAAGATCATTGATGTAAACTAGTATTCTGTGGATAATTCATCGATGTAAAAACTCAAAGTTTGCTGCGGTTATGGTGCTTTAGCAAATCATTGCCATCGTTTCTCATGTAGTGTTGGATCAAATATGCTGCACCGTCACCTTCGGAGAATTCCCAGAACTTGAGCTGAACGATGCCGAATCGATTTGAGTGGTTACGTGGATACAGCTCAATTGTCACAGTTTTAGTATGTACTGGGTCGACTAACTTGATGTTTGCTAATTGGCTATTGAAACTGTGATGAGTTGATCATTGTTTCGAGGTGCACAAACTTACATGAATATTTAATAGGAATTAGTCTCCATAATTGAGAAAGAACGGTGAGACGTTTTGTCAGCATGCGCGGAGCAACCTGGAGATTCGTTCGCATATAATCCTCATGCGTTTTTATGATTATGGCCAAATATGTGGTGGAGTTTACCAGACCTACAACAAGCGTATTCCTTCTAAACCAGACATTGCTAGTTGTTCTTTTGGATGTGTGGGATATCCGATATACAATCGTGAACTCGAATCTTGCCAGGATTTCGTCAAGGCAGTAAATTCGTTTAGCTTGTGATGCAACCCGGGCTATTATTGTTTCTTTAAAATACCGCTCACCGCAATGATCACCGAACACAAATTCCTCGTCACTTGGATATTGGTCAAGGTAAAGAAAGATCATGAACTAGCCTCTTTGGGCGCATAAATTTGGTCTAAATATTGTTATTGCAATCGCCTCAGCAGTCTGCAAGATGTTCCAGCCGACTCCTCAGGACACGTTGAGAGGAACCATGCAAACAACAAAGAACGCGTTTTCAGGCTCCTTGTCAATCACGTGAGCTAGAATCGAACTGTTCAGCTCCTTTAAACATCCAGGGTGAAGTTCAGACATTCGCTTCACTAGTTTCTGTGTGGTACGGCCAATGTATCCTGTTGATAGTTACACATTGAGGTTGCCTGACATGGTAGCTGGTCTTTTGAGCTGCTATCTGATTGTTGGTTTGTTAGTGAAGTTTATTCTAGCTCTTCCAGAGGTGAAAGTTCTGTTCACTATTTGTTCCAGCTTGCTTGTCAAGGAGTCGCTTGAGGCGTCGTCTTTAAATTGAAGCCGAAGATATAACGTTTTCTTCGGTACTGTCATTGCGTTTGGGCTCATATGACGTTCAATGAAGCATGATGGATATCCATTTTTGCTTAGAAAATTGTGTATCCGCGAAAGTCGCTCACCCAATTTTTCTTCAGAGCGAATTCGCATTGTTTGTGTGAACGGGTTATGCACCAAATTTAGTTCAATCTTCGTTGGAACGGTACTCATGAAATGTGTATACTGCCCAGACCAAGTTTGTTTTGGGTAAACACGTCTAATCAGTGCTTCGTCGGATCTTCTTTTGAGTAGAACGTCCAGGTGATCGTTTTTTTCCAGTTCATACGTAAAAGAGATGCTATCGTGAGTGTTGTAAAGCTGGATGAGAAATTCCGAAAAGGAATTCCTTCGCTTTTATCAATTTTGTTATGGTTTTATTTTTTTCGTGGTTGTATGGCAGTTAAACGTTCGGTAATTGCTACCGGTAAAATGATGTCTATGATGATGCAGGACTCCTTTCTTCTAATTGTTTCAAAAGATGAGTTGATATTAAGATAGAAAATTCAGAAAACTACAATTTCCCAATAGTTTGAGATTATTTCAATTATCCTCACTGGTTGCTTGCACGTTTTTCTGTTGATGCTGAAGATTTTATGGTGAATAAATGTATTCTCTTTACATGTACCATTGGATGCCAGCTATGAAATATTTCTGTGGATGCAATCACACTTCCATTGAGATGTTTTGTTTGTGTGGGTTCATATGGGGTCAATATACAGGGCCGATAGTGAAGTGCTCTTTGATATAAACATCCAGTTTCGATTTAAAATCATGGATCGTAGGAGCGTTCACAATAACCCATGATAGTGAATTTCACAAAAAGCAAACACGCACAGAGAAGAAATGGCGTCTACAATGTGGTATGTGGTGTCTTGAGACGAGAGACAACTTGAATAAATCTGTGTATTCTTGCGGGAACTAACTTCTATCAAACTGCGGAGAGGGTTATTTTCCATCCGCAGTATTTTATATGTTAGGATCATGTCAATCCCAGAATCCTATCAACTACCTTCGTCGCTCGGTGGTAAATTTTATACAGCAATCCAATGTCTTTACGAGCCACTCTGCCCAAACTGGGATCATGTATTCTACCGCTGGATGGATGTAAGTATTTATAATGTGGTGGAGTGTTTTAGGAGAGAACCACTCAAATGTTCTCCTCAACATTTCCAAGATACCGCTTGCCCTGTTGAAGACATTCTGGCAATGACTATTCTGTTTCACATTATTAGTAACCCAGATACCGAGATCCTTCTCAGCGCTGGTCCAAGTCAAGTTTTCATGACCGAGATAATGTTTATTTTCGTATTGCCGTTAACGTTGTAACATTTTACATTTATTTATATCAAAAGACATCTGAGCTAGTTGAGACAAGTGATACTGGGCATACAAATCCTCTTGCAGCATCAAACAATCTTCAATGGATCGGATTTGCTTTCATGTTTTTATGCCATCAGCAAAGAATCATGTTGCATTGTACTACTTGAGCAATATCACGTATAATAAGAAAAGGATAGGTTTAAGGGCGCCTCTGGTACCATTGATGGTTTTTAATAGAAGGCCGTCAATGCTGACTCGCACATGCCGATCGGTCAGATAGTCCATTATTCACGATAATTAGTTTCCTGTTATCCCTTATTGCACTAGCTTTCGCAGAAGCAGGCTGTGGTTGACCTTATCAAATTCCTTTGATACATCAATAGAGCAGGCTTTAACGGAGATTCCTACGTCCCGCTACGTTGCCCAATCGCCCAGAGTGATTAGTAAATTTGATAGACAAGATCTGTTTCAAGAAAACCCACGCTTTGCTTCTGATAAAAGTCCTTTAGTTTCAAGGTGACCCACGATTAACTCAATTAGGATGCACTCCATAATTGTCGAGATGCTGGGGATTAGCGTAACTGGCCTGCAATTTGTTATGTCGGAACGACAGCCACCCTTGTGTATTGGTGTTACGACACCACCTTTCCATGCTGACGGTACGCAGCCGTCGCGAAGACTCCGGATGAAAACCTCAGGTAGACTGCATGAAAGCTGTCTTTAACATGCATGAACAATAGCTGGGATAATGTGGTCCCCACTCGGGGATTTCTTCGTATTACTTCGCCGTATGTGTCGTTCCACAACGACTTGGTCAATTATTGGTTCAGTTAGAGGTTCTAATGAGTTTCATAAACCACGATGCAATAGTTGCTGTTTCGGACAGAACACTTGGGAGTAAAATCTCGCAAGAGCATCCGCTGTCTCTTGAACTGTAGTAGTCATTTATTCATGATCGGAAAAACACCTGGTTTCACTTTTGTTCTTTCATTCACAATTTTGTACATCATTTTTGTATTATATTCCATTCTTTCCGCCATGCGTTGCTGGTACTGTTGTTTGTCCAGCCGAACGAAGGTGATCACTCCGTTCCATATTTGTCAAAATTGAAACCAAGTTGTAGGAGTAGCAAGATCCTAATGAATGGCCCAGGTTCGTCTTTTCAGTGAAATCTATTTTCTGGTTCTATTGCTAACAGTGAATCGAAAGTTGTGGACAACTTTGCTGTGAATAAATTGAGAGTTTGATTGGATATGCGTCTGAAGTTGTAATGTGTATTTGAATCATTGAAATCAAGTTAGACCTCGTTGAGTTCACATAGTGTTTCTCTGAGTCTTCAAATATCGACTTTACGGATGACCTTCGTTTCGTCGCTGTATCACAAAGCACTCCAGGCATAATCGAACACGAGCACGACATGGTCACTCCGCTCCAATGGATCTTTGTCGGCCATTGATTTGATACCCGATGCGTCCGAATTCAAAACAAGGTCCAGAATAGATGGTCGATCTGTTCCCTACATTCGTGTATGGTTGAAGACGTGGTTGCACAAGGGTTCTAGGTCGAATACTTCGCGAAGTTTGTGCTCCAGTGGCTTCGTTGGATGTTGGCCTCTTGAGTAGAGCCGCGTAAGTTTGATGTCCCCAATGATTAACATTTGAGCGTGTGGACGAGCGTTATCGCGCTGAAGTCTTTCAACTAGCATATCGTTGTGTTCTGTGGTCGATGTTGGTGAGCGGTATATGACCCCGATTGTAAAGCTTTCACCAGATTCCAGGTCAAGTTAGCACCACAGCGAGCCAGTGAGTGAAAGTTCGGTATCTGAGATGATATTTATCTTTAGTCGCTTGTGACAATACAACGTAACATCACCTCCAACGCTAACACGGTCACGGCGGAGTAGTGTCATATTGGGGATAGATAATTCACTGTCGATCATACTGGATCGATACCAAATTTCAGTCACAGCAATAAGATCAGGGGAATTGTCTACACAGATATCAATCAGCTCCACCAACTTGTTGACTAAACATTCACCATTTGTATAAACACATTTGATCGATACTGCTTTATGTAGTGATGAATCATGTGATAGTAATAAGGCGTTAAAAAGTATGATGCCGAATCCCGCTGAATAGTCAGTGCCTAGGATGATGAAACATGTGAGCTTTTTATTGGTCGCCAGCCGCTTGAATCGACAATTAGGTTGTTGTGTGAATCTCTAGGTCAGACTCGATTTGAGTCATACCGACTTTTTTTGATGTATTGATTTCTTCCAATTGGTGGAGACGCTGCTATCCGCTGTCTCCAGACGAGGGAGTGTTTGACTTATGACATTAGAAAAATCAAGAGAACACTCAATATATCACCAAAGCTCTACGGTTTCGTAAAGCGATGGACGAGAGGTATTTTCTGGTACACAAAGTAGAACTATGCTGCGTGATAACGACGAAAGAGAGCAGCACTAATGGACAAGAATCACTTAAAAATAATTTTCTAAAACTAACTGTGAATCGGCCACTTATTGGTGACCCATCTCTCAGTAATTCCGATATTATGTTAATTACATGCTAGGGAATCTTTAACTAGTCGAACGCCTTGTGTTTGTGATAGCTTGACTATGATACAATCATAACGGCCGTGACAAACTTACCCGACTTGCATTCAAAGGTAGGTTTTTCACCCAGTTCAGTAGCATGGCGTGCGCTGCGCCCCAGTCTGTTCCCGACGCTTTGCCGCTCATGGCCAGCACGCGGCTTTTAGGAATATCCAATGCAGCGCCAAGACGACGCCACGAGTCCCCAGACAGTTTGGTCGCCAGATCCTTCAGATATTTCGGTGTGACTGCATCTGTTCCAGAAGATAAGAGATGAAACATATCGATTTCTCTCAATAGCAAATATTTGTAATTGTGGTTAAACCCGATAAATGGAATTGTTCGCGAAAGCATAATTTATCACGCTGGGGCTTGATATCTTCGGTAATTGACGATGTTCAAACTTCTTTTGCAAGGCAGAGGATATTCACAATAAAAACTATGTAATTATGTGCGTACCACTGGAAGTCATAGTTGCGTCAAATTGTACGAAACTGAAATAAGTTGCTTCGAAGATTTTCCTATTGTTTTACCACTCTTGGATTGTTCTTGTTCTGTTCATGTGATCAGTACAAATTGCACTAAACCGGTATTTAAATGTGACCATAAATTTTTCTTGAATAACACAGCTTAGCTACTGATATATGGGTGTAGTTCCAGCAAACGGACTGTTTGCTGTGCTTACTTTTGTCAAGATGTTCTCTCAAGTTTTAAACACTATGTTTCACACTGATATAAATATGTAATGAATATTCAAGTTATCACTCCGCTCACCTTTCGGTTCGAAACGAAATGACCGTGTTCTATCCAAACCGATTGTTTGGTTCTGTTCCTTCGGAAGTTTAATCACAATATTCGCCAATTGACTTTGCTCCGAGATCGTTCGGAATCGTGCCTTTCGCAGTCGCAGAAATGTGGACGTACGGTACGACTCACTTTGACGCGAAGGCGCACGTGGGAAGCTGCCCAGGGGAACCACGATGTTGCGTTTGCATGATAAATTCATCAGACCGCGATAGTGATCGAGCCCCAGCTGTGCGCTGGTGTCGACTACTTTCACAATGAACTGAAAATTAATACATTTATATAATATAATAGATATAATATAATATATATACATAGATATATATATATATATTGTTGTTGATGATGTTGGCCTCCTTCGGTCGATGTCGACCATGGATGTACATCATAATCGCATGAATTTTCATGTTCTACAGCTTTTTGAATGACTAAGCAGTCCGATTCGGGAGGAACAATCTCTCCCGCAGTGCTTGCAACGATAGTCGGAACTCGGTTGCAGGGCGTCAGTTGCACGCCGGCGGCGTGATCTACGTTCAGCAGCTGTATCTGCTCCTCCTCAGTTTGCAGACGACGCTTTACCCAATGCCTCCAATGTGAGCGGTCAAGAGCAAGTTCTTCCCAACTCGCCGGGTTAATGCCAAGAGTTTTCATATCTCTTTTGCAACGTCTTTGTACCGCAAGTGCGGTCTGCCCAATGGTCGACGACCTAATTGCAACTCACCATACAGTAGATCTTTCAAAATACGACCATTTTCCATTATGTAGACAGGACCAAGACACCGCAGGCGCCGCTGTCGTAATAGGGTGAACATGCTCTGTAGACCAGCTTTTGAAAACACTTCAGCATTAGTCACTCTGTCCATCCACGATATGTTCGAGATACGAGCTGTACACCATAATCTTTGTCATTTACCGTCAGCTTACGGTTACCCGTAAACCATGGAATACATAGAGGAATAAGCGGAAATTCGCACGAGGAACACATTTGTGCATTTTGTTAAAATTGTGGATGTTTTTATTCGATGTACATCTACAACAGCTCATTGAAAGGTAGAATTACTTCATCTTTAGTTTCTGAGCAACCACTGAATGAAACGATTTAGTAAATTAAGGAGCATTCGGATGCTGCAAAACTGCTGTAAAATAAACACAAAATCCCTTCGTGGATATCGATTAAAACACATTCAGTCACGTTTTGTGAACTTGCCGCGTGGCCAATGCTAATTAAAACAAGGCCCTTTAGTGATTGAAAAACAAGTATGCACTGACGCTCCAAATTTTTCAACTGATTAATATGTATAATTTATAATTCGTTACTAATCATATTCACATTTATTGGTGTTTTCGCGTACACCCGCTGAGTTGTGTCTGTATAGTGGAAAACGGTCGATTTTCGAATGATGGACACTATTTAGAGTCTAAATCTGCAATGGCATATGACTGTTGACAATATTAGAACCTCGTTTACGTATGAATCATCACTTGACCGCTAACTTAGATGGTATAGGTTAAAACTTCCTCTTTAAGATTAATAAAAATGTTAACTTTCGTTACTCCTGAACCATAAACACATAATCAATGATCTATTAGCTAATTCATTTTGCTTTGAATGCTGCAGGAGTTATTGCTAGCCACGAATCAGGCTACAAATTCACTCAAGCGGTTCTATAAGAGAAATTTGGTGCTCGGCTTCCTTTGAAGACGGCCATCAACGACGTGCACTGGCAGTTTCATCTGCCACTCCCCAAACTTATCAGACATACCCTCTAATTATCAAGGAGGAATCGCTAACTTTATTGTTTTTCGCTAGCGACTGCTAACATCTGACATATCCTCTAATTTTAATCGCTTGCGTTCTGGCGTATTGAGAATTTTTGGGGTGGAAAAAGCAATCAGTTCAACGAGAACTACACGGTGACGTGGTAGCATCATGATCATCAGCTTTCTTGGTTTAGACTATGCTGAGGACATAGTTCTGATTTTCGACTCGTAAACAGGCTATACTAAACAACCTAACTAGTATTGCGCCAGCATTTGGAATGCGTTTTGCACCACCAAGTGCAATGTTATCCTGCAGGATATCGACTTATCAAACAGCAATTCATTACTTGAAAATCTAACGCTCCATTCTGTAGGTCGTTTTGCGTACCTCGTTAGTTGTTTCAAAAATTCTGCATCGTTAGATGATGAGTTAGATGGATTGAACATATAAACTTCCGTGAGTTAAGAGGCGCAGTCACATAGTGCATGTCTTCATCGAGCTTTGACATAAAGATCACAAGTGACTCTGATTTCTTCTGGCAAGATGTTCCAACTGTAAATGCTGCGGCTTGGAAAATCTCAGCTTGGCACAAAAGATCTCTTCTGGACCAATGTAGACAAAGATCTCGTTATTTGGGTGTCGTTTAACCTTAATCCGTGACATCATTGCCGGATAGTGTACAATAAAGCTTGTCGTATCATGAGTCTTCTAAAAAGGATATTCAGGATTTTCACGCCCTAAACTTTACCCAGGTTAATTAATACGGATGTACGTCCTGTTATGGAATATTCCATCCAAGGCTGGGCACCATGGCTGAGGAAGGATATCGAACTACTTGACAGGATTTCTAATCGCGCGACAAAGTTGGTGTCTTTTGACAGAAATTCGGCTTTCAAAGAGCGAATGTTTAAGCAAATCTACATGATTTTACCCAACGACGGATATGGAGTGACTCATGTTGACATTCAAAATCCAGCATACTGAAAACCATGCCCTTAAACACTTGCTAAGGCCCAATGGCCTCACTCGAACTCGAAAACATCCAAATCAGCATTCCGCATTCTCAATTGGATATTAGTTGAATTTTTTTATCAGTAAGAATTTGTTTCATTTGGAACTAATTGCCTGAAGAAATAACAAGTTCGGAATCTGTGGCGGTTTTCGCTTCTAAACTGAATGAGTATGTGACGAACCATGCGGTATGTGACTGTCCTTATTGATTTTGAGAGATTTTGTAATTTTACTCCATGGATATGACAAACGCGTATCTCAAATAACGGCTATATGAATTCATTCAATTCTGAACAATTTACAATCAATAATATTTGGTCAGATTTCTTTTTACGGTCGCAAACTCACTTTGTGTTTGTTCACCACAGCCGAATTGAATGTGATTTTTGCCGTACGGGAGGATTCGGTTGCTTTGCGATCAGACGTTTTGCTCAAACGTATGTTCGACTTGAAGCTGATGTCCACGTGTTGATTCTCGGTGAGAAACACCGGGCCGAACGGTTTGTCTCCGTCTTTGTAACCCTCCTCACTGATTTGCTGCAATGCATTCTCTAGAGTGTCTTTCAACGCGAGAATCAAGCACAACTGCTCCGGTTGTTTGAAATGCTGTCGTACGGCAATGTAGACCATGTGTTGAGAAACACTCTGCTCGAGGATCGCGGCACATTGAGCCAGAATTTCTTCGTCTACTTTGCGACGAAGTTTCAGGGCCAGTAGTCTGAAAAGTTGGGATCACAACCGATTGCAAAGATCCTGATTTTGTGATATACTTGTGATTTACTCACTACGTTTATACCATAATCCTCTGGTGTTTTAAAGTGTTTGCCTTTTCAAACAAATCCTTGAATCGTCGAATATTAATCACCGGGATTATAATTAACCTTACCGTAAGTTTTTCAGCGCTTTTGTTACACGGTATCTTTGAATATTTCTCATGATTTGTCTCACGTTTCCTCAGCTTTTGATTACAGTTATTACAGATAGAGAATTGCATAACTTACTTATTGTGAGGTGAGCAGTCAAAAACCGTTTGTGGTATGTAAGTGGACATTCCAGAACTGTTGATTGCTATCGATTTGCTCGTTAATTCAAACATTGGCTCCGTTAATCTCATTCATAATGACTTCGTCACTTTATTACTTGCCAATGAACCTAATCTTATTGATGACGGTGAACAGCCAGAAACCGGTTGTGTTGAGTAAGTACGAGGCATGCAAGAACAATACTGCATTGACTATTTATAAGCGTCTTGGGAGTTGGATTAAAAAGCCCCCGTGATTGAGTATCTAAATATCGTGGTTCCTTGTAAGAACCCTGTTGAGTGGCAGCTTTAAAGCATTACATTTTTATCACTTTATCACTGCTTTTAGGCTTACTTGATCTCATCTTCCTTTCGTCCCTTAACGACGGAAGCAACCTGAATATGGTTGCGGTATATACGCGCAGTTTGATAATCCTGTTTACCTCAACGGACTCAGGCTATACATGTGGGTTTTAAACATCCAGTCTCATTGATCGTTGTATCAAAGATTTCAAAATTTTTATTGGAATTAAAAGCAACAATGTTCATAACACCGGGTAAACAATCTTGTCAAACGATTGTCTGACAAACCTGCAGTTCTGAACCTTCTTCAAATCGAAAGTAGCCACTTCTCCTTTGACATCAACGCGTTCAGCTTCGGGAAATATGCTCCATTTGTCTTCCACTTTCTCGAGTTTGCGCATCAAGACAACTTCAAACACATCCGGCCTTGTTTCTAGTGATATTCGAGATATAGAAGTTGTTTAACAAGCGTCTGGAAGTCGTTCACAAACCTGTTTTACCCTGGTCACTTACCCGCAAGTAATTGCCGCAGTACCAAGGATTTCTGGAAGTCGTCGTATTGCATTCCAGTTGGAGTTTTCCCAGCTGTCAGGGAACAAATAGCATAGAGTCGTGTTAAGCTCCAGCATCTGGATATATCTTTATATATTTTCTCTCAATAAAATTCGTAAGGTCAACATGATTGAGGTTCAATAATAATTTACTTTTCAAAAGCAGAGATAATTTCTGAACATTGATTCTACGAGATGGGAATAACTTTCTCTTGACCGTCCATTTCAGATGTTCCGTTTGAAGCGTCATCTTTGAGCTGGTGTGGGCACAGCACTTGTCTGCTGATCGTAGATCAGGCTTACACCCTTTCCAACCTCACTGATTGACTATGTACAGCTTATGGTTCTCACCGTTGTGGGAGACATTGTTCCTCCCGAATGGAATTTTGTAGGAGCAGTGGATCATCATACGCTTGCAATGTTCTCCCAATTTCGACATGGACCGAAGGAGGTCAACAACAATATTCAATTTAATGTCACAAATAGTGAACATTTGTTCTATTAATATATGCGTGAGTGCGTGTTTGTTTAATTGATTGCAATTTCATCACTGCAATTGATTGAATGCGTGTTTAGTTCCCGATTTTGCCATCTCGTCCAACTGTGTCTGTGCTCCTACAAGTTCAGCAACTTTTTACGTCCAACCCTTCCTCGTTTTATTGGACTTTCACGGTGTTAGCGACATAATCTACAATTAAAACTTCTATCGCCCAGAAATTTGTTAAAGTACTTATTAGTGGTGCTCCAATGAAAATACACGTGCGCCTTCCGATTGGGGTTATCGTAAAAAATTGCTTGCTATATTTTTTCAACAGACTCAGTTTAAAAATTGGTAACAAATAATATATAATGTTGCTCACATCCCCCGCACTTACACATCACTACCTGTTTCTGGCTGTTTGCCGTCATCAGGTGGAGACAGTAAGATTAGGTGCAATGAGCCTTGAAACAGTGAACATTTAGTAAGCAACGTTATACTTGAATGCCACTGTTAAATAGGGTTCGTATAACGAACCACGATGTTGAAACACGGAATCACAAAGTGATTCCTGGTCAACCACTCTCGGCGCTTATGGATGACCAAAGTAATATGTTGCTCACATCCCCCGCACTTACACACCACTACCAGTTTCTGGCTGTTTGCCGTCATCAGGTGGAGACAGTAAAATTCGGTTCAGTGAGCCTTGCAACAGTCGTAAATTTTTAAACGAATGATACTGTTAAATAGGGTTCATGCTAAGAAGCACGGGTTTAGACAATTGCCTGGACTAATAGCAGGCAAGTGCCCCATTCAATGGGTTAACTATCACCTCCATTGCTTTAGAGTTTTGGACCTGGAGAACAACCAAGTCCATATAGAGCACATCTGTTTGTTGTATACCCAGGCCTTGAACCATATGCTTCATGTGACCATAACGCATCCTGATGCATGGCCTCGTGTTGTTGACGTCTATTAGTGGATGTCGAGCGTCGATGTACATCACAAGCGCATATCAGTTTTATGTTTAAGGGCGATTCAAATAAATAAGCAGTCTGATTCGAGTTGTAAAATCTCTCCTGCAGTGCACATAGCAATAGTCATTACTCGATCGATCGGCGTCAGTTGCACGTCCGCGGCTGGATCTGCGTTCAGCAGCCAGGAGCTGTATCAGTTCTTCCGGAACTTGGGATATCGCTTCACAAACTGTTCCCAATATGAGGGATCAAGACCAAGTTTACCCCAACTCGTAGGGTCAATGTCAAGAGCGTTCTTCATAGTAGGACAACAATTCAGGAAATCACATTCAACTCACTGAAACTTGCAGAGCCGTCCTCGCCGATGCTATCTGTTTGTCTGTCCATGTCCGGTTGGTATAAAATCCCGGTCGATATTGACGGCGTAAGTGGTGTGATTAGGTCCAGAACCGGCAAACTAATGGAAATTGGTTTGAACGGAGTCTTTTTGGCGCAAGCTGTCATTGGGAGGACAATATGATTGTTGCATCAGTTTCTTTTTTTAATTAATCTTGTGTACATGTGGTGGAGCACAGGATGACAACAACACTAAAATGGGTCTGTTCGATTCAATACAGTAAGCGGGCAAGTAAATGTGGTAAGCTTAAAATCACAAACATATCTTCAAATAAGTTGTGATCAAAATCTTTAGTCATTGAAAACTTAACAAACATTCAAGGTCACTCAACGCATTACATGTTTACGTTTATTGTTGGTGTCCTTTAGAATGTCTACGTTTTTCTCTTAAAATCGTTTATGTATTTACGTAGTCCGTATTTGGTACCCTTTGCGAATCACTACTACGTATGGATCAATAAAGCCGAGTCCCTTCTCGTCGATTTGTCTTCCAAACGCTCGCTTCACGGCTTTTCAGTTCGATTGCGCTTAAATCCGAACTCGTGAAAGACCTTTTTTATCCAATTAAACTTAGGACACTCGTCCTGATTTTATGATTAAAATTATCATCAAAGACAGTATTAAATCGATATTTCTTAACGCTATCATACTGTTTTAGGAAGTGCTGAAATAATGCCTATGAAGCGTAACTAAGTGGGGATAAAACAAATTAAGTCGGATGAGACGTGTGCGTCTTGAACGAATGCAGACGCAAATTTGGTCGAGAGAGATTTCAACAAGCCATCTTACGGAAATAGATAAAGTTGAGAAACAGTGCGTGGAGGAGCCACACACTACAGTCAACACCTAAATATTGGGAATCTTACCGTTTGTTGAGAAACTACGTTACTAAACTTTTCCAAGGGGATAAAGAAGGGCATCAAATCAACCTGATTGAACGTAACCAGAAGCTCCTCTTCCAGATCGTGAACAGAAAAGCCAGGTTAAAACCAGGCGTTTCCGCTTTACTCACTACGACTGGAACTACATCCACTACTCTCGAAGCCGCTAACAAACTAGCTCAATTTTACTCTAGAGTGTTCTACCCTAACGAGCGCGTATGTTACGATATGCCTCCACACAGATCACAGATTAACACAATACACGAAATCGGTGTGAAACCCGAGTGTGTCCTGGTAAAGCTACTCGGGTTAAATACAAAAAATCGACAGTCGCTAATGACATAACACCGTTTCTCATAAAACAATGCGCCCATGCTCCATTCTCATCACTCAGTGATCTTTTTAACGTATGCTCGAGTTTTATCAAGGTTCCTACTGACGGGAAAAGAGGATTAATCACTCCGAGATGCAGAGGCGGGAACCGATCCGATGTGTAGAACTACAAACCAATCACATTGTTGCAGTGGTCTCTAAAGTTCTCCAACTATTTGTAGCTGATGAAATTATCAAACACTTGGAACAAAATAAGCTTCCTTCCATCGCACAGCACGGATTCAGGACAAGACACTTCTGCCTTACCAATCTTCTCATAACTCTTGCTAACTGGACTCGAGCCGTGGATAATGGATATCCTGTCATTGCTAGTTACTTGGATATGTCTAAAAGTTGTTACCGTGTTAACCACAGCATACTGCTACAAAATTTGGAGCACCTTGGGGTATGCGGCAGATTATTGACCTGGATACAGGATTACTTTACTGGTAGAGTTATTAGGGCACTATCCAGCCCAGTAGAAGTTACAAGTGGGGTACCTCAAAGCTCAGTCTTGGGGCCAATATTCTTGTGGTATAAACGAACGGTATACCTGAAATTGTTTGCAGCAAAATCATTTTGTTTGCGGATGACATCAAAGTCTGGACTAGCGCACGCACCATAGAAGATTGCCAAATTCTCCAAAAAGATCTTGAAGCACTTCATAATTGGTCCTAGCGGAACTGCCTACCATTCAACATCCAAAAATGTAAAATGTTAAACGTCGGTAAATCATTCGAATTCACATACTCACTGGGATCTCAGCAACTTTCATGGGTTACTAAAGAGAAAGACCTGGGCGTGTGGATTAACAGTAATTTGAAGTCTTCACAGCAGTGTTCTGTTGTATACAAAAAGTCCGGCCAAAGCTTAGGATTGCTCAGAAGGATCTTTGTTCGTTTTTCAAAGCAGATACTCCCACGTATAATTAACACCTATATCAGAAAAACAATGGAGTACGCTGTTCAAGAATGGTCTCCATGGTTACAAAAGGACATGACCTTGCTGCAACGCGTACACTACCGCGCTATAAAAAGGGTGACCGCACTATATATATGAGGAGAGGATTGCAACTCTGAACCTCTTTGACTTTTCGTACCGTCGTGTCAGGGGTGACTTGATCCTGCTGTTCAACATTCTGCATACAGTGGATCACCCACTTGAACACCTGTTTCATCAATCGGCAAGAAAGGCACGTGTTAGCAGATCGCATGGATACAGTTAAATTTTCACAACGATCCAGTCAAATTGTCGAAGGTTTTCTTTGCTGTCTAAGTCTGTTTCTGTTTAACTCCTGCCCTCACCCCCTCATTTGCGAAACAATCCTGACATAGTTCAAAGCTGAACTTGACAAGTATATGTTGACAAAACCCAACCTTGCACCTGAATACACGTGCTGACTTTCCATATGTATAAAACATTTGTGTTGTTTTTATGAATTCCCTATATTTTTAATCTGTGGTTACTGTAAAGTATTTGCTTTTTGGCCCATTAAAACTTTGAATTACTTTAAATTACTTTGAATTACCTCTGGCTTCCTCAAAGAGGCGCCAATTTTAATCTTTAATCGTTACTCAACATCAATAGATTGTTATCAGCGATAGCCAAAATGAAAATGTTTGTGGCATATCTCATCACTATCATCCTGACTACCACCATCAACATCATCATTATCGTCATCATCATCATTAAGATCATCGTCATCTTGACAGCCATCTTTATCTTCTCTATTTTCATCAGCATCCGTGAGTCGAGACACACGCTGCCATCTAGCGATATTGCAAACTCTTAATTTCCGTATTAGCTTTCGTCTATATTTTTATTCTGTGCGTGTGTTCCATGCACGGTGTTGAGCGAAACTATCGTTACCGCTCCAAGCGTCGAAACAGTCATTGGAAATTTGGACACGTATTTCTTGCCTAACGATTTGACTACATCTGTGTGGTAGGTATTTGATTAGATGATAAGTGACATTACAGGAGTATGTGTTACTTCTTTGTCATGAACGAACTTTTACTATGCTATGTTAACCGTGAAGCTTTGTGCATTCCGTCAAATAAAATGTGGAATTTTGTATCATCAATATCATTAGTAATATCAATATCGTGGTCATCATTATGAACATCATCGCCATCATTACCTCCACCACAACCATCATCATAATAATCGTCGTCGTTATGATCGTTACCGTTGTTGTCGCCATCATCATCTTTATCATCATGGCCATCATCCGCATCATCACAACCTCTTTGTCGCCATCATCAGCATCATGGCCATCATCATCACCATCGTCATCATAATCATCATCATCATCGACGTTGTCCCATCATCATCATCATCATCATCTTCATGATCATCATGGCCATCATCATCATCGTTATCATCATCATCATCACCGTCGTTGTTGCCACCATCATCATCATCTTCAACATCATGGCCATCATCATCGTCATGGTCATCATCATCGTCATGGCCATCATCATCGTCATCATAATCATCATCATTACCGACGTTCTCCCCTCATCATCAGCATCATGGCCATCATCATATTCATCATTATTATCATCAGATTCATCATCACCGTCGTTGTCGCCATCATCATCATTATTATCATCATCATCATAAACATTACAATCATCGTGATCATCATCACCGTCCTTGTCGCCATTATTATTATTAATATTATTATTATTATTATCATTATGATTATGATTATTATTATCTTCATCATCATCATCATCATCATCACAACCTCTTTGTCGCCATCATCATCGTCATGGCCATCATCATCGTCATCATAATCATCATCACCGACGTTGCCCATCATCATCATCATCATCATCATCATGGCCTTCATCATCTTCATCGTTATCATCATTATCATCATCAACATTGTTGTCACCACCACCATCATCATCATTATCATCGTCGTCGTGATCTTGATTATCATCAACAACAGCAATAACAGCAGGTTCATTCGTGTCATAATTTAATTTAACATTACCTGAATATTTAATAATAATAATTATTATAAATCACTGCCTCTCAAAGTGCACTCCACACAACTGTCAACTTACTCAGATAAATCAAGGGGCTTGAGGCAATCACGTTCCCCATCACAACGTCATTTCGTTCAATCAAAATTGGCAGTTGCACACGATCCAATTGTTGCACCTATTTGATCGTGAGCAAAGAAAGCAAGCATGATTCGGCTAACACGAACCCCGCAAATATTATCATGTGCTGAATGAAGTACTCAACTATTACCCCATTTTTCAAAATTAAATACCAGTTGTTTCAAATGAGTTCAGCATTTGATGACGATCCATGGGCCTGGAGTTCATCTGAATGTGACTAACCCTTGCAGGGCTCGTTGGCACTTACGTAAGAGTGTGAGTGAGAGAGAATGGCACTCATAACCTAGGAACGTCGATATCTTAGATGTAGTTATCCAAGTGATTTCTGACTAATTGATCGATTGATTGAAGGCTCGCAACGCCTTCGACTTCCTGAAAACTTGGCAGAATTATTGTTTTATCACACTGAGAGCGATTTATGAACTGAATTTTAATGAACGTTTTAATTTGGACTATTTCCAACACCACTGTATTAGATATTGAGCCATTATATTGGTCGCATGACACAATAATATTCTAACATGACGTTATGTGAGAGTTTAAAAGCTAAATCCACAATCGGACAGAATGCTTATACTTCACATGAACGAGTAAAGTGAAATTTAATCAGCACGACAGACGCATTACACTCTTCACTGCTGCGTGTCTATTCAAACTTTATCTGCCACATCATTTTAAGTAAACACCCCAAAAACACGCCAGCGGTAAAGCCGCCACTAAGCACCACCGATAAATACCAAAGTAACTAGAAGACTGGCTGCTTTAACTACAGTCAGGTCACACATTTGGCTGAATGCCCGTCGTTCGCCGTATCCTTGCTGACTCCTCTGTTTACTCTTTTGCTTTTCATGACGCGCCTTTTCGAAACTGTCTAGTAAGTATTTTTTGTTCATGGTCATGGGTTCAATCACTGTCTACATTAGTGTGGGCTAATGTGATTGAAAAGGTTGGTTGTACCAACCTTATTCAACGGTGGCATACACGCGCAACTTGTTTACCAATCTTTCACTGTTTCAAGCGCATGCGGATCCTGATCCCACTTACCTGCCTGATGAGTGCAGACAGCACGAAACCGGTCGTGGGGTGTGTGTGTGATGGAAATGAGCTTTTTGTTATTTAGTAAATAACTGTGTCAAGTTTTTTACGCCAGCAAAGTATTCTGTACTTTCTACCGATATAACTCTATCCCGTATTGCTTTACAATTGGCTATGCTTGAAGCGACGTCATTGTAGTTTGAATGTAATACAAAACCGATCTATCAGTTCGATGAATTTGCTTTCTTAGCAAACTGTTGAACCGACGGAGTTTGTGCTCAATAAAGGTTCCAATTTAATGTGGCTATCAAAATGATATTACGGAGTTTCATAAACACTCCGAAAACACGCCAGCCTTAAAGACGCCACTAACCTCCACCGATAAATATTAAAGTAATCAGGAGGCTGGGATCACCGAAGACCTGGAGACGACTGTGTTTTCGTTTCTTCGGCGATCAGCGTTCACATCCGTACACGAATACCGCTGCAATTGGTGTTCTAACGAAGCATACGCCTACTCACAGCTCTTCTATTGGTCTAAACGTGCTCGTGGATATCGATCGCGGACGTGACCTTCTTCCCTATTGGTTGCAAATGAACGATGTTTACCACCCGTAGCTGGATTTGTGCAAACTGCGTTTTACACAAGCCTACTATTCGTGCCGTTAGAACTACCCTTACTTTAGAAACTACACAACATACTAATTTCTATAGTTGACAATCAAAAATTTCGCGAATGACAGTATCTTAGCCCACGTGCAGTCTCTGACTGTGCGGCACTTTGCCTGGATCAGGCTTGTGCTTTCATACCATACCGTACCAATGAAACACCAGCTACTGCCGAATAACGTGGAGCCTACCTCAGTCATGGGTGCTGCGTAATCAAAATTCGGTTTTGTTTGGGTTGAGACCTATATTCTGCTTAACGTCATTGCGTTTTGCATGTTTTTTAGGGCATGTCAATGTAGTCAGTCCAAAGTAGCCCGCTCATCCGCAGTCGAATTGCAAAGATGTACAACTTAGTCTTCATAATCTAAATGGAACACTTTGTCGTTATGTCTCATATGAATATCAGGTGTCGTTTAGACTGCATTATACGTCTGCCTTGTGGTGTCAATCAAAATTTGAACATAGAGTTTGAACTTGACGCACGATTCGCTCAAAATTACTGAGAAAGCAAATTTAAGCTTCATCTGCATCCAATGTTTGATTCAATCGTTACTGTCCTGTCGACTATCGCTAGCGTATGTTGTTGGCCTCCGTCGGTCGATGTCGACCATGGATGTACATCACATCGCATGAATTTCATGTTTTGCAACTTTTTGAATGACTAAACAGTCCGATTCGGGAGAAACAATCTCTCCCGCAGCGCTTGCAACGATAGTCAGAACTCTGTTGTATTGCATCAGTTGCACGCCGGCGGCTAGCGTATGGTCAATCAAAATATTAGTCTTACTTGAAGGACAACGCTAAAATCAGTAATAATTCTATGGTTGAACATCGAAGATGCTTGGATAAATCTGTCAATGCCAAATTACGTAATCTCAAAGGACGCACATGGGTTAAACCAATACACACATACTCAATTACACACAAGCGATCTATAGAAAATACTTAGTTTCAAGACTAATCACACCCTTGCGATTACATACAGCAACTGGTTTTCAGCTATTTGCTGTCATCCCGTGGAGGCATTAAGATTAGTTTGAGTGAGTCTTGAACCAATAAAAATAGTGAACAACGCTACAATTGCAAGCTACAGTGAATTGTTGGATAACCGATTCGCACAGTGGATCTAAGCCACCTGAACAAGTAAATGGAAATGACCAGTTTCAGGAGTGCTCACATCTCCTTGAACTAACGCACTACAATTGGTTTCTAGCTGTTTATCTTCAGCAGGTTGAGACGATAAGATTTGGTTCAGTGAGTCCTGAAGCAGTGGAGCCACTGATAAACTGATTGGCACAGCTAATCTTTGAACGACTGATTCACACAATGGATGTAAGTCAACCGAGCAGATCAATAGAAATGTTCGGTTTCTGACGTACTCACATCCCAGGTTCTAACAGATATCATAGTTATATTGCTAAGGTATTGTGTAGTAATAATTACATCTACACCACACCTTTATTGTGGAGGGAACCTTCCCAGCTTAAGAAATCCGTTGTGATACAAACAGCAACCATAGAGAGTGATATTTCTCATGAAATTTGGTTGTTTTAATTCCTACAAAAATATCGTAAAGCGTCATCAAACAGGAAACCAAGTAAGACGAATTAAGGTATGAAAATAGGCCTTCGTTTAAAAGCATGCTAATCTTGACGCTACTGTCCCTGCCTGATGAGTGCAATCATTACGAAAACGGTCGTGGGGTGAGCGTGTGTGATGGAAATCTACGAAACATGGATTTTTTGCTCAAGCCCATGAGTATAACGCACATACATGTGTGTGGGCACATGTGATTGAAATGGTTGGTAGTGCCAACCTTATCGAATATGATATATCAGCATGGGATCATTGGCTGAAAAAATATATTCACGTATTGGGAACTCCACAGTGCAAAGTGACAAAGCTCGTCCTTGAGCTTTCTAATTATCCCTATGAAGCTTGTCCTAGAAGATTGAAATTGCATTTAGCTCCATGCAAACGACAACTAGGTGCACTGCTTAATCGATTAAACCGTCCTGTAGACATTTGTCACACCTTTCCCAAATCACATATCCGGAAGGTCACTAGATGCCCATATGGGCAATTATGTTTTACGTTGGACAATAATCTTTAATAATATTTTTGTCATATTTGGCTTATGTACTTTTTGCGTGTCTTGTGAAGCATAGCGTTTTACTCGCATATTATTTATAAATAAATCTATGAATCGAGCCATGACTTAAATGCTCAAACTTCGTTTACCGATTCTTATTTTGTTCTACGTCATGCAGAACTTGATCACACTGTCCGGCATTTTTAAAACAACACATGACATCCACCTACTTGTATAGCAAACGGAATCGTGACCTTCAGGGCATCGTTTGGGACATTCAGCGAAATTCTCGGATCCCCGATGCACATCAATTCACCGCCCAAACGGCCAATCTCTGCTCGATCGCGTCGCAGACGTGCGAAGGGCGCGAACGTCACGTCCGTCAAACGAGTCAGTCGGGCCTCGAGATAATGTGTGTCGTCCACCACGACATCTGTCGTAGTCAGATCTCTCCAACTCGGAATTTCACTCTATTTCACAAAAGAGCAAGTTACTATCCACGTTTGAACCCCGTTTTACATTGATAAAACAACACTATATTTGACGGGATAGATTATAAAAATGGTGGATTGCATACATTTCCTAATCAGTACTGTAAAGCATAATCTTGGATTGAGGCTCATCAAATGAACACATGCCTATTCGGTTGTGTTAAGCAAGCATGCTTTAACACATTGAGCTGTGAAAAACTATCCTAGTCAAATGGAACCTAATAAAGCGTTAGCGAATGGGATGCAGAATTCATTCCCTTTAAGTTGATGCTAATCGGCTGTTATCCATTTTCTAGAATCTTGGAACTTTTGTATTGATAAATTCAAATTGGAAACTAGTGCGGAAAGTTATTTCTGTTGTTGTCGTTGTAATTGTTGGCCTCCATCGATTGATGTTGACCATGGATGTTGACGGAAGCACGTGATTATTTCATACTGCGAACCGTCTCATGTGACTATGTAGTGCGATTCGGAAGATTACAGCGATAAGCCCCACTCGGTCGAACGATGTTATTCGTACATTGTCGACGTGCTCTAATTCCAGCAACCAAGAGAAGCATCTACCGTTCCCCAACTTGAAGATACTTGTGTATGGGCAACACATTATATCGTCAGAGCAAATGGTCAAAAGTGGTTCCACACTAGCAGGGGCAGTTTCTAGAACTTTCCTACCTCTTTCGCAAACGTCTTTTTTGTTCTAGGTGAGGAGTGTTGTGCTTGGCCTCCTAGGGGTGATGTCGACCATGGATGTAGACCACAAACGCAAGGCAGTTTCGGCTGACTAAACAATCCAATTCGGAAGACAAAATCTCCCTAGCAGAGCTCAAATCGATAATCAGTACTAGACCGAACGATAGATGTCGCACGCTGACACATTACGCTACATTAAGCAGCCAACAGATGTATCTGCTCTTTTTCAACTTGAAGATAACGCTTTACACAGTGTCTCCAAAGTGAACGATCACGAGCAAGTTCTTGTTCATTCTTAGGGTTAATGTCAAGAACTTTCATATCACTTTTTCAATTGGCCTACGGATTGACAGAGCAGCTCTCATTCTGTCCAGATCGAACTCTCGTGTTTGGGGTAACCGCAAGCTGACTGTTAAGACAAATATGATGGTATTACAGCAGTGGCGTACTAAATGCTTTACTATACGGCAGTGAAACCTGGGCCACCCACGCAAGACACGAACGGAAGCTGAATGCTATCCATCTACGAAGCATCCGTCGTATCTTGAACATATCGTGGATGGACAGAGTGACTAACGCTGAAGTGCTTTCAAAAGCTGGTCTACAGAGCATGTTCACCCTATTACGTCAGCGCCGCATGCGGTGGCTTGGTCATGTCTATAGAATGGAAAATGGTCGTATTCCCAAAGATCTACTCTACGGTGAGTTGCAATTAGGAAGTCGACCATTGGGCAGACCGC
>JACCGJ010018740.1:0-51884 GCA_013407085.1 Atriophallophorus winterbourni | reverse complement strand
TGCGGAATGCTTAAGGCCTTTGAATGTGTCCGTGTTCGAGTAAGGCCATTGGGATTTAGCAAGTGTTTAAGGGGATGGTTTTCAGTATGCAGGATTTTGAATGTCAACAGGAGGTCACTACGTATCCGTCGTTGGGTAAAATCATGTAGGTTCAGTTTTAACATTCGCTCTGTGAAAGGCAAATATCTGTAACGGGGGACCAACTTTGTAGCACGATGATAAATCATGTCGAGTAGTTCGTATGTCCTTCCTCAGCCATGGTGCCCAGGCTTGGATGGAATATTCCATAACAGGACGTATATACGTGTTAATTACCCGGGGTAGGGTTTCGGGCGTAAAAAATCCGGAATATTCTTTTGAGAAGACTCAAGATACGGCAAGCTTTATTGTACACCATCCGGCAATGCTGTCCAGGCTTAAGGTTAAACGAAACCCAGATACCCAGATCTTTTTCTGCTGTGGTCCAGACGAGGTCTTGCGTGCCAAGCTGATAAGTGTGGTGCAGAGATTTCCCAAGCTGCAGCATTTTACATTTCGCAGGTTTAAATGGTAATTCATTTAACTGGGACCAACGAAATAATGTGCACAGATCCCGTTGTAATGTCATACAGTCATTAACAGATCTGACACGTTTCCATATTTTAATATCATCGGAAAATAGTATCAAGTTGAATCCAATATCCTCTACTATATCGTTCATATACACCAAGAATAGAAGAGGTCCAAGCACCGAGCCTTGCGGAACTCCACTCGTGACGTCTATTTTTCTAGATAAGGTGCTGCCAACGCGAACTTGGACGTGTCTATCAGTAAGATAGTCCCTTATCCAATTCAGCAATATTCCCGTTATTCCATAGGATTAGAGCTTTTTAATTAAGATGTCATGGTTGACTCTATCGAAAGCTTTGGAAATATCGATGTAGCAAGCATGTACAACCTCACCTTCGTCTTGTGCCTTGATCCAATCCTTGAACGTTGTAAGAAGGTTAGATGAACAACAACGACCTCTTCGAAAACCGTGTTGTGCTGCGGTCAAAATATTTTGGTTTTCAAAATGTTCTCTTATGCGCGCAGTCACAATGCGTTCCATTAATTTGGAGATCACTGGAAGTAACGTTACCGGTCTATAGTTTGCTGTGTCTGAACGGCTACCGCCTTTATAAATAGGAGTTATCATCCCTGCTTTTTATTGCGGTGGTATCTTTCCTTCATTTAAGCTGAGATTGAATATGCGAGTGAGAGGAGCAGTCAAAGCAATGCGACATTTTCGAAGTATGGCGGGGGTAATTTCGTCTTCGCTAGGGGACTTCTTTTCGTTAGTTGACAAAAGTTTCCCGCCCAACCATGTATTCGTTGATAGTCACTTCACTTAGTAATTCCAAATGTGGCGAATTTGGTGAAAGTTTATATGGTATACAACGCTTGGGATTGAAGACAAGTTAGTAAAACGTTGCTAAAGCATCGGCGGTATCTTGGGCAGTGTGGGTCAATCCATGAGGTGTTAGTACAGAGAATACACCTGGTTTGATCTTGGTCGTTCATTTACTATCTTGTAGAGAAGCTTAGGATTCTTTTCCATTCTCTTAAGCAAGTTCCAGTGTAATTGCATGTGATCTTCTCTTACAATTGTCGTGACGTTATTCCGTATCTTACAGAATCGCTTCCAAGTTTCTTCCGTACCAAACTTCTTATGAGTTACCCAAGACTCTTGCTTAACAGCTAACCATTTCTTAGTTCTACTCCGAATAACAAACTGGTTGTTGTAGCTGCATTTGTGTGGTACAAAAATCGAGTTTTCGTAAATCTTCAAATTCAGATAATTTAGAAACGAATTGTAATATGAGCCAGAATCCATTGAATCAAACTCATGAGTGTGTGCATCCCGGAGACTGATATTTAAGGATTCAAATTGTATTTTCCTTATGACTTTCGTCTGTTCACACAATCGTTCCGCACTACATGCATAATCAAACAAAAGCACAACATGATCACTCTTTCCCAGTGGTGCCAGGTATTGAATTTCCTCTACCGCGGTTGCTTCATTCGTTAAGACAAGGTCAAGGGTTGAAAGTTTGTCAAGACCCCGTCTGCGAGTTGGCTGATCAACGTGGCTGTTCAGTGGAATGAGTTCCATAAGCTCATTGAATTTATACTCAAACGACTGCAGGGAGTGTTCACTTCTTGAAAACATATGCGGGAGATTAAAATAGCAAATGATCAGCAATTGCGTAGTATGGCAGCTTGTGATGTATTGCAACGATTCGATTAGCTAATCATTAAATAAGCTTTCGAATGATGGCGAGCGGTTAATGATGCCGATCGTACATTCATCTCCATTGACTAGTTTTACTGAACACCACATCGTATCAGGAAGGCTGAGGTCAGGATGATCGATTACATTACACTGCGCTAAATGTTCATGAAAGTAGACTGCAACTCCGCTACTGGATCTTCGATCGCGACGGAGTAGTGACATTTTCGGAATCGAGTGCTCAGCATCAGTCATGTAGAGCTGGAACCAAGTCTCTGTAACTGCACCCAATTTGGTAAAAGTCTTACAAAGCTCACATAGATCAGCTAATTTGTTAGTTAAACACTGAGCATTTGTATATATGCACTTGATCGTATTTATCTTACACAATGTAGGATCGTGTAATATAGCTATTGGTTCGACTAGCGATGAGTCGGACCCTTTTCGTTTTTTGGGTAACATTTTGATTTTCAGTAACAAGATTGCAATCGGGCTGTGATTGCGCTGTCTCCAGACGAGGGAGTGTTTGACTTATGACATTGGGTTTTGATGGGCTAAGTATAACATCATTGGGTAATGTTCGTTTTCCTTTTTTCCATTCCGACCTTACGAGTTCGGAAATAGAGTTGATAAAGAACGTAATCTTCAGAGGTTTCGGTCCATTAACTTTATATTTTGGCGAAAAGGAACTCGAAAGTTTCCACAACAACGGCATTAGAAATATCTAGAGAACACGCAATTGCTTGACGTCGTGCTCTACGGTTTCCTGAATCGCTGCTCTAGAAGTATTTTCTAGTACACCAAGTAGAACTATACTTCGCGATACCTTTGTTCAATGGCGTTCAAGCTACCCTTCCTTTCCCACCATGGTACATCGGGATGTATGCGGCAGTTTGAGTCGGAATCTATCTTGAGTAGGTAGGCATTCTGCAGTACGTTCTCGATATCAATCTCGCATTTTAGTTTTACCTTGAGCAAGCGAGGTTGACCAATATGAGCTGAAGTTGAATGGCGAGTTAGACGAGTCACTTTATCTGCGATTACATGTTCAATTTGCATTAGGTGGCAAAGTTCAGACCATTTCTCGACATCATGTTTCTGTTTGCTATCAAACAGGCTTTCTTTGGACTCGCTAACGTTCGTACATATAACGCTCAGCGCGTATGTAGAGTTTCTTTTCGTATTGTGGTCGTCTTAGCTAATTCCAAAACGGGATTAACCTTGCTTTTTTCTTTTTTTGTCACACCAATAGCCTTAGTCTCTGATTCCTACTGTGGTGGTTCCGAAATCGTTGTATTGATAGGATGGTCTACATCAGTGATCACTTTCGTACTTACAGGATTTATCAATATTTCCTCCATGCATCGAAGCCTCAACTCGAAACTGGCCATTCTATTTTCTATTTTGGATCCAAAAGTATCGTTATAGTGCAATGATTTAGCTCTGCAACGAACACGGACATAGCAATCGCCTGGAATCTTTTCGTTATTCGTCACTGCTCTGGAACCAGAGGCTAACGTACAGTCACAATTACCATCAATCTCGGAAAACACGTTATGACTTGACGTGCCTTGGGCTCAGCGGTTGGATTTTGGATTCAAAAGTATCGGTATCGCGCAAGCATCATCAGTGTATGGGTAAAATCCATGGTCAATGTGACCGTACTTTAGCCTCTGATTCGATAGCATTAATAAATAATGAAAAGTATCCAAGGCGCCAGCTAAGTCTGTGTTCGTTGCAGAGCTGAATCCTTGCACGGTGCCGATACTTTTGAAGCCAAATTAGAAAATAGAATGGCCAGTTTCGAGTTGTGCCTTCGACGTGTGGAGGAAATATTGGTAAATCATGTGAGTACGCAAGTGATCACTGATGTAAATCCATCTTATCAGTACAACGATTTCGGAGCAACCACTGAAGGAATCTGAGACTAAGGCTATTGGTGTGACAAAAACGAAAAAAGCAGGGTTAATCCCGTTTTGGAATCAGTTAGAACGACCACGAAAGTAGGAATTTCGTACAGAGATATGATGTTACGGTCAACCTCAGCTATGCACTCTAAAGCTGCTGTACCCGACTCACAAAGGCAGTGTCAAAATGTTTTGACTTCTAAAATGTGTGAATTTCCGAAACGAAATAAGAACTCCCCATACGCACTGAGCGAGATATGTATTAACGTTAGCGAGTGCCAAGAAAGCCTGTTAGATAGCAAATAGAAACACGATCTCGAGTAATGGTCTGAACGTTGTCACCTAATGCAAATTGAACATGTAATCGCAGAAAAAGTGACTCGTCTAACTCGGCACTCAATTTCAGCTCGTATTGTTTAACCTCGCTTGCTAAGAGTCACACTGAAATGCTAGGCTGATATCGAGAGCGTACTGTTGAATTCGTAGCGTCTCAATATAGATCCCGACTCAAACTGCCGCATATGTTCCGATGTACCATGGTGAGAAAGGATGGGTAGCTTGAACGCCAAGGAAAAATCGGTATCTATATGATGTACCAGAAAATACCTCTCGAGCATCGATGCAGGAAACCGTAGAGCACGACGTCAAGCAGTGGCGTTACTTTGCGTGTCCGCTTAATATTTTTAATAGTTTGGTTGTGGATACTGAAGATTATATTTACAACCAGCGATATGGCCGACACTGTAAGGTCCTAATGGAAAAGACGAAAAACAGCATTCCCCGAGGATGTTAAACTTAGCCGACCCAAACCCAAATTCATAAGTCAAACACTCCCTCGTGTATCGATCAAATGTGTTTATATAAATGCTCAATATTTAGTCAACGAGTTGGCGGAACTGATTGTTGTCTGTGTAGAAAATTCCCCTGATTTTATTGCTGTTAACATAACCATGTTGGCATTTCAGATTTCGTTGACTTTTATTGTCACAAGCAATTAAAGATAAATATAATCGCAGATACTAATCTTTTACTCACTGACACGCTGTGGTGCTTGCTTGACCTGGAATCTCGTGACAACTACAAGTTGTGGTGGATCGAAACCTTCAGCAACTAAATAAAATTAATTCCCCAGTTTGGACAACATTACCCCAGCGATTCTTTGGGCATGTTATCGACAGCTTTCATACAGTCTAGCAGGGGTTTTCATCCGGTGTCTTCACGACGGTTGCCTACCGTCAGCGTAGAACCCTGGTGTGATAACAAAAATTTACAAGGGTGGTTGTCGTTCCGACATAACAAATTGCAGACCTGTTAAGCTCCTCCATTGCATCTCGGAAATTTTAAAGCACATCCTAACTGAGTGCATTGTCGGCCACGAAAGGACTTTTATCAGCAGCGCAAAATGCATGTAGCCGGAACAAATCTTGTCTGTCAAACTTGCTCATCAATGGGCAATTGGACAACGTCTTTTGACCAGGGATACGCCGTTAATTCCTGCTATAACGATGTATCGAAATCTTTTGAGGAAATCAACCACAGCTTGCTTCTGCAAAAGCTGGTGCAATATTGGATAACAGGAAACCTATTATCGTGGATAACCGATTATCTGTCTGATCGGCAAGTGTGAGTCCGCTTTGACGGCGTTCTATCAAAAACTAGCGGCGTACCTCAGTGTTCAGTGCTCGGGCTTATCCTTTTCTTGTTATACATAAACGATATTACCCAAGTAGTTTGATACAAGATGGTTCTTTTTACTGATGGCATAAAAATGTGGAAGCAAATCCGATCAATCGAAGATTGTTTGATGCTGCAAGAGGACTTGGATGCCCTGTTTAAACTAAATCAGATTCCTTTCAACATACGTAAACGTAAAATGTTACAACTTGGCCGGCAATGCGAGCATACATATAATCTTGTTCATAAAAACTTGACTTGGACCAGCGCTGAGATTGATCTCGGTATCTGGATTATTAATAACCGGAAACCGAATAAGCATTGCCAGAACGTCTTCAACGGAGCATGCAGTACCTTGGGAATGCTAAGTAGAATATTTGGGTGGTTCTCTCTTAAGACGCTCCCCCACATTATAAATACCAACATCCATTCAACGATAGCGCACTTGATCCCAGTTTAGGCACCGTGGCTGCGTAAAGACATTAGATTGTTAGATAAAAAATTTTGACCCTGCGACGAAGCTAGTTGATGGGATGCAGCACATCCCATACCAAGAGCGAATGGTCATGCTGAGATTGATTGATTTTACACAAAGGCGAGTGAGGAGCGACATGATTCTAACCTATAAAATACTGCAGATGGAAAATCACCCTCTGCGCGATTTGGTAGAAGTCAGTTCCCCTAAGAATACACGGAGTCATTCTAGTTGTCTCGTTATACCGCACTCAACACTCGATTTCATACAATATTTCTTGTCTATGCGTCATCATCATAATCAAAGACAGCGTATTCGTTTTCTGTGAAATTCACTACCACAAAATATTGTGAAAGCTACCGCGATCCGTGTTTTCAAATCAAAACTAGATGCTTATATCAAAGAGCACTCCACTGTCGGCCCTGAATATTCACCACACACGAAGCAAACACCTCAATGGGATTTTGATTGCATCTGTATTTTTCATAGCTGTCATCCAATGTTACATGTAATGCGATTTCTTTTTCACTCTCAAATCTTGATTCTTCTTAAAATACAAACCTACATACATGCATACTAACGATCATATTTTAACAAATGATCTAATTTAAAATGAGCAATATCAGCTTGAGTGCTTTAATCGGAATCTTCCTGTTATTGCTGTTGGCCTCTTTCAGTCGACATTGATCAAAGAATCCACTCTATGATTTTGTATTCGCCCACCATGGTTCGTTATGCGAACCCTATCTAACTTCACACACAAGCATCGTGTTCCACCTTACCACTTTTTCTGGGCTCACTAGAACTAAGCTTGCTGTTTCTACCTGAGGCTGAGCTCGCAATCGGTAGTTGACTTTAAGTGCTGGGATTGTGTGATCTAAACACTGCGCTGATATCATTATTTTTACTTGGGGTAGACATGGCAAGTTTAATGGTCCAACGTGATGGATTCGATGGTATAACTTGATCACTGGTATCCCGTACTACAGATTTCTGGTTCCCTTTATGTCTGTGCTAAGTTATCCATGATTTTGTAACCAAGTTAGAATATTATCCACTTTCTTATTATGACAAAAGAAATGGTAATGTGACTCCAGCGTGTTTCAGCATGCAGCTCATATCTGTCTAGGCCTAGGCAACCTGACAGTATCTCAGCCCACATGCAGTCTCCGACTGTGCGGCACTTTGCCTGGATCAGGCTTGGGCTTTCATACATACATACTTTCTTATTATCATCCACTCTACCGAGCTATATTTTTCATTTTAAAGCCTTACATTGTATTTATAAAGAGATGCGCAGATGGACTATGGACTATGTGTAAAACTTTAGTGGCTTACCTACACCCCGACACAAACGTACTCGACTAGGTGTTATTCACAAGTAGAACACCATCATCCCGACAGCTTCTTTGCGGTTGTCGCTACAACTCTTCCCCGCCTATCGCCTGCAAATCGTGTTACATCGAAGTAGCAATCCAAAGTGATGTCCACAATTAGGCCACCAGTAAGGTGATTTCCAGTCAATTTCATTTACGTAAACAGTCATTCATGGCCTTGTCAATTAATACGTTGGATGTTTTGTTTATTTCGGCCAACGACTTGTGATTTTTTAGACTGACGTCGCCATGTAATTTGTACCTACCCTTCCTAGTTTGGCATTTTGTCATTAGTTCATTTCCCCTTATACTTGGGTATCCACAATCCCGAAGTGATGACCATTTCTCTTTGCCATTAATCAGGATATCGACTGGTTTTGCCGTCTACATCGTTTACTTCATTGGAATAGACGGTCCACTGAGCGTGCTAACTGCCTGGACAATAATTCCGAGTAACATTCTCTATTTTCAATTTTCTAAGTTTTTATTCCGATACTTTTTGAATTTTAATTGATTATTCTTTGATACTTTTTTGATTTCCATACCTTTGGTGATTATTATTGGTTAATCGATAAGATTATGTTCATCGTTGCTGAACTCAAAATAAATGGGTCTTATTCATTTCGGTTCGTTCTTATTTTATCGTGTAAACTCAATTTTTATAGAAACATCACTACAGCAACTGGCTATCATTATCCAGCGAAAGAAAAGAGAGTATGGCAGAAGTGTTGCCACTATGTTTTTTTTTATTTCAACCGCGTTTATCCGTTCATTTTTATTAAACATCTCTTCATGTACCAGTCATATCTAAACGAAGTTTTTTATTTAATTATTCCTTCTCGACAACTAATATATATTGTGTAATCAAAATGCCGGGCGTTATTTCCTTCTTTTATATTTTAATTTTCATCATCACACTGTCATCGTTAAGTTTCATGCTTTTTAACCCATTGAATCCCTTGAATTTGAATTCAAACTACCTCTTTCATTCTTCCGGAGAAAAAAAACTGATCACACACCACCTGTATGTTTCTTTGTCTATAGAACAGGAGTCCTAATTTTTTGCAAAAAAATTTACGCTGCCATTTAATCAGACGTTATCGATTTTTCTGCAGCTGGAGGCCGTATTGCAGTGTTATGTCATTGCCATTTTGGTCACTAATGAGGTTGATTTAAGTGTCCCTGAAAGGCTGGTAGAAATGTGACGACGAACACACGCTCAGCTGTTGACGCTCGTCTCCGATCGCTTGGAGCATTGTAAATAAGAGTTGTTCAACCTGGTTCAGTAACATTGTGCTCACATCAGTAAAACGTGGTGACTTCGGATGAAATCTGGGCACTTGACCTGCTCATCTCTCAGGAAATCTGTCCATTCGTTCGTTATCAAGTTTAAGCGATTGTTGAACAGCTAGGAACTGATCTGAAAAACGTTGTAGCAATGAATGACGGAAAAGCATGCAAATGAATATTTTGTTTGTAGCAATGAGTTCATCGCCTCTTCGAACGTACGTTCGCGTGGATTATACGGAAGAACGACAGTGGATATTATCTAGTGTAATCTGATACTGTTTACTGAATATACTTAAATATGGAAGTGTGTCGCTCCTCGTTACAGCGGGATATACGCGCCTTGTACTGTCGGTTGCATACACCTGAGTTGCCTTTTAATCCTGCAAAATGTATAATGAGACGGCTTGGAAAATTTATGCACCAAATTGACATGACTTGACTACCACGGAAAATGATGTTGGTGTCCGGTTATCGTTTAATCTCAGAGCGGTTCACCCTGTTCGCTGCATCTAACAGATAACCAAGGCCTATGGAGCAAGTTGTATTACAATCAGATTGAAGAATAGATTAATAATAAGCTAGCAAGAGAACCGGTTATTTTTCATTACGAGAACATTCTTGAGCGAACATTCAATATTATTTCACGTTTTAATCTCATCAAAAATTAAAATGATGAATTTGGTGTAGATACGATTAACTGTTTTTGAAAATTTACGCACTTGTTTTTCAAATTCGTACAATTTGACTACATTTGATCATGTGATCATGCATTGATAATAATTGTGACAGTGCCTTTCTCAAAGTGTGAAATCATTCTTATAATCACAAACATCTCATCATATTGCAATTGGAAATGTTCAGCAACCGCATACTACCACCAAATGCCCATTGTTCAATCGCGCGTCTTATCCACGGGTATATGTATACCTGTGTGGTGTATACTTTCGTTCGTTGTAGAATGTAAATTTCTTCTCCATTTTTGTTACATCTCGTTCGTTAGCACTCATTTTTCTAAGTTAAAACTACCTAGTCATCTTGCGTTAATAACGTGAAATAAAACAGCCTTGGTATCGAGATGTTCATCTCATATCTTAGAATCCATTGTCACTTATATGATATAGCATGAATTATACAAATTCAGGTAGTGGTAAATATATATATATATATATATATATATATATATTTACGGGTGTTTCTTTCTCACATTCACACATTTTACAATACGGTTTCAGTACTAGTGATGCACCCGACGTGTATAAGCCAGAAAAATCCAGAAGTTATCGAGGACGGTCATTGTAGTTATTAATAATGTAAGCAAGTGATTCACCTTGGATGATAGTAGAAAATCCAGTCATCCATCAAAATGCACAGAAACCAATAGCGGATTCAGTTGTTATTAATAATAACAAGTAGCGTGATTTCCTGAATTCGGCTTTAACCCACATTTTAACGAAGGAAAATAATGTATAACGGTATATACAACATTTCGTCTAAGCAGAAGACCTGTGCCTTATACATTAAACGATTGTTTTATACTCCACTCAAAAATCAAATTTACTGCTGAAGAGAGGTAACGGACTTCGACTAATGTGCGATCTCTCGTTATTGAAGCGTGTAAGTTTTCGAGAAGATACTCGTGAGATTAGCATGCGCAAATTGTAATCGAAAACAATCAGCGCATTGTGGATTTTCGTGTCGTGAATTCCAGGCCGAAATTTATTCGTGAGACTCTGACGATACGCATTCGGAGGACTTAAGATCTATGAAATTGATGGGCTTCAAATCGCGCAAATTGGAAGCAAAGTGAATGAACTCTTTAGAATAATGAGACAAAACCTTTCAGCGATTATCGCGGTGACAAAAACCTGCTTTTTTCTAAGCAGCACGGGGCCGAACTTGACTCACCTGGAAATAATTCATTCGATTTGAGCAAGTGCCCATAGACTTTGGGTTGCGATATGCCTATAGTAGCATATATCTCTCATAATTTTGAGTCAGATCCAGCAAAATACCGGCCCAGTTAGGAGCTTCTGATGTCTTAATAAAACGACAGATTAGGTATCTTATATATTTTGTCCCATAAATTGGCAATGATATGATACAATGATATCACAGATCTGTTAACACCGCCGCCGCACAGAGTTATCAACATATAGTTAAAGTTTAATGGGCATTGGTTGAGTAGCCATTGATGATGATGGCATCGAAACTGAAGCTTTGCTACTTATAATGCGTTGGTAATTTTCTTAATGGTTGTCTATGATTAATTTTGATTTGATCAAATTTCTAGTCAGGTGTAAATCGAAATTGTGGACGTTGTTTTGCCAAAATTAAACATGGCAATCTTCGCATTTAATCTGTAATGCATGCGAGGTATAACAGGAAACTAGATGCATTGTGTATGAATCCGTGTTGTTGTCTTGAAAATTCCTCTTTCGTTCCAGCAAGATCTAACGAAATGGAGAAATTTGTTTCTCACCCTACACCCGTGTTCCTTATCAAGTTTTTTGTGTCATAATTTTCCAGTGATATTTTTTGTTTGTTCTTCAAATTAAAAATAACATTTAAACTAAATGTTAAATCTGTGAAAGTTTTCTTTCCCGAACATTGTTCCTTTGTTTAACTGCACTTGGGCTTCCGCACATTTTGATTTGTCCGTTACCCGTGTTTACCGTTATTGGAAAACGGTAATTTTTTGTGCTCTAAACTGCGCTGCTTGACTTCCGTTTATTGGACGCGTTGGGTTTGCATTGAAACCTGTATTCGATTACCGTTGAGGTTGGTTATATTTTGCTTTTTAATCGTCTTTGTCAATATAGTACAGCGTAAATTGACGTATTGTTCTGATTTGGGATCGATTCGTAAACGCTCGTCTTTCCCGGTATAAGAATCTCGTGGCTTGTAGCAGGCAACTAGTTTCCGTGACAGAAACTATTCCCCAGTGACGATTTGGTCGCTACAGTACTCAACGTTGGAAATCGATTTGGACCGTATTTGTCTAAATTGGAGAAAATACAGTACTCAACGTCGAATTTGCTGACGTCAATATGCCTGTTACCCGCAGTTTTGTCGAAAAGATCAAATCTTCCCAACAGTTGGTCGATAATTTAAAGGAAAACACTGCAGGTGAGCGCATTCATTGTTCTGTTGAGGGCTCTCGTGGTAGCTTAAGGGGTTCAAGGATAGATTCAAATATCCTTGTTTGTAAGGCTAAAATGCGCCTTGAACTCCTAAAACTGTCGCAGGAAACAATCGAAATGCAGCACAAACTGAAATTGCTTGAGGCGGCACAGGAGGTTAAAATGGCTGAGATTGCTGCTTCTGCATCCGACGATGCAGATTCACACTTGCAAGATATTGATACCAATCAAAAGGTTGCAAGTTATCTTGCGCATTGTGAGAATCAAAAGGAAGAAGTAGATGACTACCCTCGTTCGGAGGTAGAAGATTCTGTTCGTAATAAAAAGCCCGGTAGTTTACCAAGATCTGACCTTCCGAAGATAGAATTGATGTCTTTTGACGGTTCAGCTAGCACCTACTGGAAATTTTTTCGTCAGTTCGAGACCTATGTGGAGTCTAGAACTCGTGATGACGGACAGAGGTTTCTATATTTGCTACATTATTGCCGAGGTATAGCAAAGGAAGCTATTGAAGAGTGTGTCATGCTGCCACCTGAACGTGCTTATAAGCGGGCGAGATCAATCCTGAAGGACCTCTTCGGGCAACCGCATAAAATAGCAAGATCCATGCTGGATGGACTGTTCAGTGAGTTTGAAGCAGCACCTTACAGTCCGCAACGATTGTCACACCTGGTGATAAAAATGAGTAATTGCCAAATTGCTTTAGAGCAAATGAACTACACTGCGGACCTCAATTCATTGATGGTGCTTGAACGCTTGGTCCGCACACTTCCTCTGTATCTACAGCAGCAGTGGGCTGAGAACGTCGAGCAGCGTACCTGCGAAGACCGAGAGCCAAATTTCGCGGATTTGATGCGCTTTATCAGTCTACGGGCAAGGTTACTAACAGCCGGTTCGGTCAATTGATGGAGCAAAATCGCAAGGGTAAGAACGCTTACACGAGTGGAACTGGTAATAAACCAGTCGTGAATAAAAAGCAAACCTTTGCTCAGTGGCGTGCAGACGACACAAGGAAGATTGAAAATCCAGGATGCCCAACCTGTGGGGGTACTCATGGAGTGGCATCTTGCAAAGACTTCATTACTGCCGACTGCGAGACACGTTGGGAAAAGGTGAACAGTGTCGCCTGTGTTTCAAATGCCTGAAGGCTGGTCATGACAGAAAATTTTGTCGTGTCACTAATTCATGTCAGGTCGTTGGCTGTAAGGCTCCTCACCACACATTGCTGCATTGAGAACCTAAGGTCCAGTCTCACGTTGAAAGCAAAACAGTGAGCATGACGAACTGTGGGCAAGTTGTCTCTATGGGGGTATTACCTGTTCGCTTGGTAGGACCTGGAGGTTCTTTGGAAGCATACGCATTTCTTGATTCTGGTTCTGATACGACAGTCGTTTGTCGTGAAGTCGCTGAAAAACTTGGACTTGAGATGCAAGCTTCAGAAACTCGCATTGAGACGATGAACGGTACAATGTCCGCTCGCGAGCTTGCTAGTGAGTTCAAGTTGGAATCGCTAAATGGACTGGAGATAACTGACATCAACAAGGCTTTGGTCGTTGATGAAATCATGCCCTTTGCAAGCATGCGGCCTCGTTTAAAATTAGCAGGTCGATGGTCCCATCTCAAGGATGTGGTATTTGAGGAAACTAACCGTAAACGCATAGTTATCTTGATTAGATGTGACATCCCGGAAGCATATTGGGCAATCGAACAACGATTGGGTGCTCGGAAACTGCCATACGCTGTGAAAACCTCACTCATTTGGGTGTTTTTGTGACCTACGAACTATAAAGCGCATAAAACAGCCGGAATCAATCTGCTTTCTGGCGGAATTTGTGAAATAGAATCGCTGTTGAGAAGAATGTACGACTCGGAATTTAAAGATTCGAGTTGCATTAGGAACTCCCCTTCCGTCGAAGATAGAAAGGTACTTCAGCTAGTTGAGGAAGAATCAAGGCTAGTCGATGGGCATTACGTAGTACCTCTTCCCTGGAAGGATAGTGTCCCCAAACTTGCCAGTAATCGGTCAGTCGCTTTCAAAAAGATAGAAAATCTGAGAAGGCGTTTCCTAGAAGATCCTTAATTTTGTTTGAAATACACAGAAGTGATGAATGCCAACGTGACCAAAGGGTATGCAAGGAAGGTTGGACCGTATGTTGCCGAGAGTAATCGGCCCTTGTGGTATCTACCTCATCAACAAAAAAGAATATAGGTTTACTTCATAGATACATCTCTCTGCCCCAGTGCAAGCTGGAACTTTACAAGTTACATATACTACCTTTATTAGATTACTGCAACATTATATCTAGTAACATTACTCGGTCTGATAGCTATGCTTTAGAAGGCATCCAACGTTCTTTCACACGATCCATTTCCACCAGTTCGGACAAGCATTCATATAAGGAAAGATGTCAGATCCTAGGATTGGAACCATTATGGTTTCGAAGCATAAAACAAAATCTTATACTCTTTTACAGAATATTGAAAAAAGATATGATTGACATTGATTTACAATTAGATTTCAAAAACTCTGAAGTATATAATCTTCGACACAAAAACAAAATATGTTTACCGAAAATCCACAATCGTATACGAAAAGATTTCTTTATTTATAAATATTCTCGTTTATGGAATTTACTTCCTAACAATATAAGATTGAGCACTTCACAAACTGAATTCAAAAAGCAACTCAACTCTTTTTTATCTCCGGAAAAATTAGGTAAGCTATTTCTAATTAATACAACTATAGATAATTTATACTTATACGGCATAAAAGGCTTTTAATATTTTTTTAGCAATAAAAATTTTTTAAAGTGACATATAACATTTTTCTTGAGAATTTACTTTTCAGAATTGTTGAAATTCAACAAAATACACTCTCGCAATTCTTGAAAGGGCGATGCAACTCATATCTTCGTGACCGATAATGTGAACTCCTTATACAATAATCTGCGTTTGAAGTTGCATTTGGAACATCATACATGAATAAACATTGCGGTCCAGACCTACCCAAACTGTAATTAACCCATTTTAAACAATTACTGTCGTATTCCTTAAAAACATGAACCTTCATCATTTATTTTTTTCGATTTTCTATCAACTTCATGTTTTAAACGAGCTACCTTCTGTACAAATGTTATCGAACTATTTTTTTACGGTTGTTACCAAAAACTTTTTTATTTATGTTTGACCTTAACATTTGTATAATTACCGTTTTATTTGGTGTACTAATTCATGAAAACAAATGATCATGTATGACATGACTTGGTGTATCCAAGAATATACATTATTATTATTATTATCACGCTGTTGAACCTCAAAAAACCAGAAAAACTTCGGGGAGTACTGGATTGTGCTGCCAAATTTCATGGGTTTTCACTGAATGATGTGCTGTGCCAGGGTCCTGATACAACAGCGAATCTGGTTACCGTACTTTTGCGCTTTAGGATCAGTCGGGTAGCTCTAGCTGCAGACATTGAGGAAATGTTCATGCAAATTGAAGTACCTGACAAAATTTATCAGCGTTGCGATTTCTGTGGTGGGATGAGAAAAATGTTGATGTTTGTGTTGTCAGTTGTTCTCGGAAAGCTGAGTTACCTGACACTGAATTAGCTCAGTCGGATTTTGTGACAGAATTTCCCGACAATAATTCGGATCAGATGGAGGGCACGCCTGGCTCACCTGACACCAAATCAGCCCAAATGAAAAGTAGGCCTGGTTCACATGACACTAAATCAGCTTTAATTGGGGCGAGGTATGGTCAGCATGACAATCCGTATGGTTGACGTAAACCGTTCGGTTGTATACCTGATGAACCATTTATGTTTGGAAACCCGGATACAATATTTTGTAATTAAGACTTGTTTAGATGGCGCAAAATGTCGCTGTTTGAGGATGCAATACATAAGGCTCGTTCGGGTAGGATATCATGCATGAACTTATTGTAGGGGACAGTGGCAGAACCGGTAGGGAGGGGAATAAGGTGTACTCAGGATGTCGGGAACGGGGGCTGGTGCTTAAGGTGGGAGGCGGGTTTTCGGATCTGCTGACACCAGAAATACCACCAAGCTTTCAGTCTGCTGGTTGCATGCGGAAACGATCTTTGATTACACTGAAGGCAAATGTTTTAGGTGGGAGGCGGGTCTTCGGGTCTGCCAACTTCAGAGATACCACCAAACATTTGATCGTTTAGTCACTGTCATGGGTCGCGCAGGTACACGGGTCGGGTAGCTAGTTAGAGCAGAGCCCCGCAGTTCAGTGTTTGTGTCTAAACGTGCTTTTCAGATCTGGAGGAATTTTGGTGGGCGGTGTATGAATCCGCGTTGATGTCTTGAAAATTCCTCTTTCGGTCCTGCAAGATCTAACGAACTGGAGAAATTTGTTTCCCACCCTACATTTGTGTTCCTTATCAAGTTTTTTGTGTCATAATTTTCCAGTGATATTTTTTGTTTGTTCTTCAAATTAAAAATAAAATTTAAACCTAATGTTAAATCCGTGAGTGTTTTCTTTCCCGAACATTGTTCCTTTGTTTAACTGCACTTGGGCTTCCGCACATTTTAATTTGTCCGTTACCCGTGTTTACCGTTATTGGAAAACGGTAATTCTTTGTGCTCTCAACTGAGCTGTTTGACTTCCGTTTATTGGACGCGTTGGGTTTGTATTGAAACCTGTATTCGATTACCGTTGAGGTTTGTTATATTTCGCTTTTTAATTGTCTTTGTCAATATAGTACAGCGTAAATTGACGTATTGTTCTGATTTGGGATCGATTCGTAAACGCTCGTCACTCCCGGTAGAAGAATCAAGTGGCTTGTAGCAGGCAACTAGTTTCCGTGACAGAAACTATTCCTCAGTGACGATTTGGTCGCTACACATTGAGGAAATCTATCCCGAAGATGGCTCAGTTTAAATAAAAGTCTAAGAAAATCAATGAAATTTCGCGGTATAGATCTTATTAATTTACGTTAAATTCTCGCAAAATAGTTACCTACCTTATATTGGTAGCTTTTTTTATTTTATTCGGAAGAAAAAGTAGTAAGAAGCGGAGAATGGTTCTTTCTAGCATCATCTGTCGATAAGGAAATTTTAATTTTTCAATCATCAACTACGTAATAAACGCAACATTTTAGGCATCAATAGCATTGAGGGGCTATATTGAGCGCTTGGTATTTCTATGAATTCGCTTTGCTAATTGATGTGCTCATTCGTGTGTGAGGCGAATAATCTTTATTTTAAACGTAAATAATGATCAAAGACTCCAATAAGTTGGAATAAATGTTTTAATTATACGGGAAAATTAAATTTATTAAAAATAATATTTTTTAAGTTTTTCATTCAAAGAAATCCCATGAGTTTATAATAGTTCAGCATTTTCGAATGGCAACAGTTGTACCTAGAACATAACGTGGATGGACAAACCAATGAATGTTGAAGTGCTTTTCGAAACTGGTTAGCAGATCATTTACAACCTACCAAGAGCGTAACGCCGAGGCTGCTTATTTCATTTGCAAAGAAATGAGGATATAAGTAGTCCAGCAGATTAAATTTATGGGGAGTTGGAATCGGAAAGTCGACCATTGAGAACACTACACTTTTTGTAAAAGTGTTGACTTGGAGGCATGGTACCAAGGGTGTTGCTTATCCATGTGAGAGCTGCGGCAAAGATTATTCATTAGGAATTAGACCGTTCGGTCATTCGAAACGTCGATCCATAATTCGCATGTGGTGTATAAACATTATCGACATCAACCGAAATAGGTAAACATTATTGACAGCAGACAGAATCGGAGCTGACAATCAAAAACTTTTGATTAATTGTGTAAATAAAATATCGTCAGCTATTTCAGCATTCTTGTCAAATTGGATGTTTTGTTCAACAGATGGAGGTATTTCTCGGTGTTCCTGTTTTTCATTAAAAGAAAACTTTCTTTTGATATGAGATCATACAATAACTGTCTAAAGTGGAGTCTTCTTGCTTTGAAAGTCTTTGTTTTAATCATCTGAATATCAAGAAAATCGAGTTCACATCATAGCGTCATTCGCCCATTGATCATCTCTCAATATTCTTGACTTCATTTGATAGCTAAATTCTACAAGTGTATGAGAAATTCCGCGCAGAAATTTTTAAGTTTCTTAGAGGATGTTTTGCGTTAACAAACATTTTCCAATCTAACACTAAGAATATTTTGAACGCTAGCATATAAGAAGGTAACCACTTACAATTCTTGAAACAATTGTTCCAGCGTTTCCAAATTACAGCATTAAAATAATCTGGAACAAATAGTAATTTGTTATTTCAAAGTGGAAATGTTTGTTTTCGAAACAAGCAAACAAGTTACCCAAAATTCATTCGAAAACGCGACCGCCATTTAAAGAATACTGAATACAATATTCCATAAAACGTTTGCACCAGTTCGGTATTTTGCTCAAGTATAACCTAGGTTTTAATTGTCAATGTACGAAGGTGCAATACACGCAAACATTACTACAATGTGGAAAATGTTTGGACAAAAAATTAACTAACATACTGTATCATCATTCCAAAAATTCAACACTGCTTCGAGGCATGTTCCAAATTCTCTTTTGTAAAAACTGAATCTGAGATTATTTCAACGTTCACATCAGAAGCTTCCACATGAGCAGTTGGTGTAATCTGACAACAACTTTCATTTGAAAATTTGGTTTTAAGTTTGCTTAACAACTCATGCAGCAGGAAAGAAATGAAACAATTGTCGGGCATTATTGTCGCTTCAATTGTGTGATATTCTCTTATGTGAAATTTTCCTGGTATAAAACTTGTAGATTCTCTATTTTGGATCGATGCAATGTCCGCCATATTCTTGGTATACTCACGACATTTTAAAAAGTATCTGTAATAGTGCAGTGCTGATTACATAGCATATCAGTATTAAAAATGGTGTGGCTATTTAATTTTCTTTGTCAATATGAAAGTTAGGATGCTGGATGTGGGTATTCTGGAAAATGTGTTCTACGTGTACTTTAACAGAACGTTTGATTCCGTATTCACAGATATTGGAGGCGAAATAACGGTTAAAATAACAGCTCCGTTTTTTCATTTTTCCTCCGTGATACGTTTACACTTTTATACTGGTAATACTAACTCATAGACCGCAACTGCATCCAGGTAGGATCCACTGCGTTTTGTCCTAGGCCCAATAATGCTTATCAAATTTATCGGTGAATTCGCATATATATATTTTTAAGTCTCTGTTAAATCTTGACAGATCCAATAATCACGACGACGTGTTGAGAAATATATTAAATACAAATATATTGGCTCGATTGCCATTTCAACGACCTACATTCCCATGCAATCTAAATTTTACTGAGCTGATTATTATATTCATTAATTTGAAATTTATTTTCACAGTAACACGATAAACAATCGCAACCAGTTTTTATAACAGCAGGAATGTTAATAGCATAAACTAAAAATATTTTCCGCATTTAGGTCTTTATTCTACACAGAATTTATGCCATTTTTACAAACAAGATAAATGAAAGATTTGCGTGCTGATGTAGAATGTACACGGGAAGAAATATTTTCACCACGAACAGATAGCAGACTTTTGACACAAAGAACTCCAGGCGGTATTTAACGGTGCCCAATGAATGCGTGAAATTGTAATCATGAGGAGGTATAAGTGAATAAATACGATGACTATCGTTTGTTTTTTCAAAAATACACCTGCTGTCGTCCTGTGATGGTCACGGTTAGTACAGTACAGTTTAACTTATCTTAAATGTAAGTCATTAGAAACAAAACATCTATCACCTCACTGCAAATGTCATAACGTTATGCTCAAGTTTCAAACATTACTGCACCTTAAAAAGGTCATCACACATCTCAGGCGCATTTTAGTCCTGTAAACGTTGGAAGTTCATACATTCTTCAGGATTTTCACAGCAATTCTTTGTGAGTAGATTGTTTGTGGAACTCTGCATAGAATTTGAAGGCCTGTGGTCAATTACAAAAATGTAATCACTTGGATGTTATCCTTAATTTATGTTATTAGGTCCAGGTAAATAAGAGCTAAAACTTTTCTATTACGTTACACCGTTTGAATCAATATATCTGAAAATATATCTGATACACGTTTCGAGTTGCTCAGCATCTTATTCGCTGCTGTCGCTTCAGTTCATTAGTTTTTCTGTATTTAAGCCAACCGGCATGACCCGCATAGCCGACGTCGTATGATTGCCCTGGGCGTGTAAAGATAACGTTATCCTTCGAGAAGCAAGTGGAGTTATTGCGAAAGAGGTGTTACAGGTTAAATTTCTGCGGACTTTAAAACCTGTGCGATCGTTAGGATAAGGATAGTGTGAAGGTGCGAGACATTTCTCAAGAGATCAGCGAGCGCAAGGCGGTTAGCGTAACGAACGCATGCATTATAGACATTTGGTTTCTGAGTATGAGGCCAAAAGATCCTGGTGGGCATCTCACGATACGTTAATAGAGGAATCCTGATCGTCAAAATTGGTTTATTCTCAAGAGAAAAGCTTTAAAAACAAATTAAACGAGCTCCCTCAAGGATCAGGCAAGATCCCACAGCGATCAATGTGTTAACCGAAACTTGCCATCACTGGAACCGAATGACGCCCAACTGGCCTTAACTGGATATGGAATCATCCGCCCTGAACGTGCTGCTACTATAATTGGTGTTGTGGTTGGATTTTAGTTCCAGCAGCATAGTTCTGTCACCGAGTGAGATTGTTACCGCCAGACTACCAGTCTAAGTAATATTATATGATGCCACATTAGGATTACATCTTCACTTTCTAAACTAGGTGTCGTATATTGTCGCCCAATACTCTGACGGACACACTTATATTACGGTTCAGTTCTGTATATCTACAGACTATATGATTGTGGGAGATTCAGCCGCTCATAGAATTGAATAAGCTTCGCTAGAGGATGGCTCTGTGTCATTCAAACTAGACTGTCCGGTCGCAGCAGTTGATGTGGGTCTCGTGTAGCATGTTTCTAATCCGATGAAAGTGGAACCTACTCGGTGTGAGTTTATTTTGAATTCGGTGTTCACCCCTATGCCAACCGATGTTACTCAGCTTAGAACCGAGGCAGTAATAGGTTGAAACGGTCATGTTGTATATGCCTAAAAGTGGCTTGGCATAATATTATATTTTCAGGAAAAAATTTTTTAAATATGTTCGCAGATAGATCACTTAAGGTGGCTAAATCTGTCTTCATATCAATCAGCTTATGCTAAAAATTGTTGGATTGTGATCTGCTCAATATCTTAACTGTAGAGGCGAAGAGTCCTCTTTGTTGGATGAGGTGCATGGAAATCTCTTGCGACAATGTCAGAGGTTGTAGTCGCTGTTTTTATCAAGAAAAACGCTACTGACTACGAGATGCCTAAGGTGAGCTTAGAACCTTTGCATCGTATTTAAACGCAGTAAACATATGATGTACGAGCAGCGATTGGTTGACGTGACTACTTGTGCAACAACACACTTATTTATATTCATTTTTTGCCGCACAATTGCAGCTCCACACATCTTTATTCTGCTGAATAATAGTGAAATATTCTTTGATGATTATTATCTAAAAACTGAAGCTGTGTACTATCTTAAAGAAGGTAATTTTAATCTGTTACCCGAAACATTTATCTTTTTTCCCAACTTGATTTAACTTGAAAGAGTTGTAAACTCCAGGTAGAACAGATAGACACACAAAGTCCCGCCGAATTCATACGGCATTTACCTGTTGATTTTTCAAGTTCTTTCAGATGTCTTGTTTGTCTCAATAAAGATGTTGTTTATAAATTGTATTTACTTTACTACTTGCAGTTTCTCGATCTGTTGTTATTCAAGATATTTCTAAGCAAATTTCCAGAAGAGGTTGCCATCAATTTTCTTTTATTCCTTGATGATTTTAAAATCTTGTCTTCTGATATATCTCGCGATGGCATCGAGCTAAGGCAACGAGCAGTTGATTACTCAGTCAGATAGACAAATTGCAGGTTACTGTCTATAAATGAAGATATGTCTGACGTCATGCACATAGGCACCGGTAACACTGCTTAGAAATATTTGCTGGGAAGTAAGTCCATCAGAGTATTTACAGTGCACAACGTTTAAAGGATTCTGATAGTGGATTATTTTAACTCAACCGCAGTCCCTTGTCAAGGAAAACGCATTGCAACCACGATGCTAAGTGATATCCAGAGTTTATTTGCGGCTACTACTCCGCGTAGGTTTCCGAAACTCTTGTCTGTGCATGATTGTTTTATGTTTGAATATGGTGTAACGTTTCGTGTCCATAGTCTTAGGGCGAAAGTAATTCCTCGAAGATAGCATTGAGATAGTTTATTCTATGTGTCAGCTCATGAACATGGATACATGAAGCTTACTTTAATTTAAACCCTACAAATTCGAACGGAAATATTCGATCTGCTCTTGACATTTCACCAACTTCGCGATCAATACCGTGACGCGTTTCCCGGTTATGCATATTATTAGTCGAATCTTACAACCGTGGACATAAACTTGAGTTACAAAAGCCATTATGACTTGTGATGAAGAATGTGAGCACGCTATTTACGTGGGTGGTGAAATGTTGTAACTCACTACTGAACGAGATCTTACCCCTACAGCTATAAAAAAGCGTGTCGAATCGACATTTGTTGAGGAATTGAGACTAATATCCGCTTCAATTCAATGTATTTTAAGGCTCACTAAACCTGATCTTACTGTCAACAACTGGTGAATACAAACAGCCATAAACCCTTTTGTGGTGAGTAATGGGAGGCGGACATGCCAGCCAAAATAAGGTATGTAACTGTTTTCCTCAGCATTGAGCGGTCCATCTGCTCGTCATAAATTAGAAATTTCACCTAAAAATCGAAAAGATACGAATTTGTCAAATAAGAAAAATGTGATGAGAGATTATCTTTCCATATTTTGTCATCATATCAGTCCGTAGTTCTACCCATGATGGAGATCACCTATGGTGGAAATATATGCTATTTCTCACTTCTGGTTCTTGGCCACTGCAAAACCGCCCTGATCGCTTGTGTTAAATTACAGCGCTTGCTCAAAGAGGATTTTAAGTCAAAATTTAGATAGGGATGCTAAATGCAATCCGGAATGATTTCATCGCTTCGCACAATTAGAAGTCAAATCCAGAAAAAGCATCGGAGTTTTGAATCTAGAGGACGGAAACGTAGCTGATAACGACCTCTACGGTGACTGCATTCTTAACCCTCAACTGCCTGAATTATTTTACAAGCGTTACCTCACTTTCGACGTTTGTTGACAACTGGCGCGCCGCATGGCTAAACCGTCTCAAACGTGTATCAAACGTTAGCAGAACGTGTGCCGAATCCGATACTTTCGGCATACGGAAGTGATCTGTCTATTTTATCCTATCATAAACCTTTAAATTTTGTGTACCGAATTTGACCCATTCGACCGTTGAGGGTTATATTTTCTTTATTAGCGTTCAAGAAATGAGTAATTCCTCAAATGCACCGTTTGAATTTCTATGCTGCCACATAGTACCCTTACAATCAGTGAGATGTCCTTCAATGAGGCTGAAGTGTATGACGAACTGAACCATGTTCGTGCCAGCAAAGCTGAGGTACCAGATGGTGTTCACTCAGATATGCTAAAGAATCTTGTCCTTGTGATCACGGAACCGTTGCGAAAGCTTTTCAATTCATGCTTGCACCTGGGATTGGTTCCAAGGGAGTTGAAAGAAGCCATGGTATGACCAATATACATGAGTGTTTGCGGTTTAACTCTTGGTCATTATAGACCAGTCAGCCTGACTAACGTTGTCTTGAAAATATTGGGGAAACTATTGCGTTACAAAATCTGTCAGCATCTTTGTCGTTATTCTCTACTCAGTGTTACTTGACTTGGATTTTTTAAAGGTAGATCCTGCCGGACTAACCCTGCTTTTCTCAACACTGCCTCTAAAATGCGTGACGAAGAAAAGCCAGTCGAAGCCCTCTATCTAGAGTTTAGCAAGGCTTTCGTTTTCGTGAATCACCACTTTCTAGAAATCACGCTAGCAGCCAAGGGCATAGGGCGTAATTTAATTGTTTGTTCAGACTCCGTATAAGATCCACGTTGCCTAACCAAACCGACGTGATCAGCGGACTACTTGAACGCTCGGTACTCGGTCATTTTCTATTCCTGATTTTCATTTATATCTTGCCGTTTGCTTTGAAGTGATCATGCTTAATTTTCTCGGACGCTGTGACCTTTATCAGATCAGCGGTTGAAGACAGCATGATGCATGACTTTTTGATGATCATAAACCGGTCATAATATGATGCTCTCCCACTGAACCGTAAAAGGACTAAATCTTGCCAGAACTGACAGAAAAGATCCCGGTCCATATGTCGGGAAATGTAATCATCAATAATGCCACAAAGTGTGTCAGGAATTTGTCAGTATTGGTTGGAGCTGAGTTCAAATGGGAGCACAAATTTGCCGCTGAAGCTAAGCGTGCACGCAAGCTAGTTTTTCTGCTAAAATCAGTGCTATCGAGCAGACCACCTGATATATTCCTGCCACTTTACAAGACAATAGTTCGGTCGCATTTAATATATTGTGTTCAGGCGTAATGTTCTCATTACACGAAGGATATGGTTCGACTTGAAAAAGCGTACAGCGTCTCGCAACACGCATGATTGAGAATTAGAGACGGAAACCTCACACTGCATGCCTGATGCATCTATATATTTTCTCTCTTAGGCGCTGTCGTTCAGGCGGTGACTGAATTGAAACCTTTAATATCTTGAGAAGAAATTCTGGACGCTCGATTGGCTCGTTTGCCACTTACTGTCCTGTGCAACTGAACTGAACTGAGCTTAATGGGTTAAGTGACGCTCTATTGAGTGACCTTTTCACAATAATTCTCGACTTAAACGTGTTAAGAAACGATGTCGGCTAGACTCCACAAGTCACTGTTCAGCCTCCGACTGACAAATTTCTGGACGGGTCACTCAAATAACTAATATCCTACATGTTCGTCGCGATTATTAATAAAGGAATAAACCGCAACTGGGGCAAGTTATTAACTGAATGCTCTCCCTAAATATTGTGCCAGCTTAGATAGATCATATTTTAGCGTTATCCAATAAAAGAAGTTAATGCTGACCTTCCACCGTGCTGGTGAATAGAAAGTGCTTTTTCTTTTTCAAGCACCGGTTATAACGCGGTGGTCTCTAAATACAACCCAGATAATCCATTGTCTTCGTGATACTCGAAAATTTCAAACTGACACCAAGAAATAACCTCTTGGCAGTGGCGTTTGCTTCTGTGCATCCTTCCATTGAAAGAAATTTTGGACGCTCGATTGGCTCGTTAGTTACTTACTGTCCTGTGCAAACTGAACTGAAATGATGTGATTTCAAACACAGATTAAGCGAATTCTTGACGCCAACAGATAAATACATTTTGGATTAATTACGATTTGTGTAATTATTTGATTTCAGCTACTCCAAAACGACAAAAATTTTATAAAATGAATTTGTTTACAGTTCTATTTTCACGTGTTGTTTGACATTGTTTCATTATATCTAATATACTAACGCGGGAAACCATTTTGATAACCCCCAAATAATGATCTCCTGGAGACTGGCCGGTGGAGTTTCTCGACTATTTCCTCGGTGCAAAACAATTGTGAGTCTCTCTCCATTTGTGAATCAGGAAATTTCTAGCTCATTGATCATACTTATTTAGATAATATCATTCGGTCCTGTCCGACTATTGACATCGTGCCACGTATTTTACAAATTTTCTTTAGTAATTATGCAAATTTTCACTTTTTAAAATAGCTGTTATATTTAGCGGTATTTCTTTGCGCATTGGCTGTTTTCAATCATTTAGTTGACGTGCATATTAGACAACATTAATCTTATTTTATGTCACCTGACAGGTTTTTGTTTCGTGGATAAGCGGTTTGTTGAATTTTCTAAATCCTTACACTGTTACCCTCATATGCTAACAATTGTTGATCAATTGAAGACAGGTTAAGTTCATAGTGTTCGTAGCATGTCTTGGAGTGTGCTTAACCGTGTATGCGGAATCAAGTGGATAGCTCGTTATAGTGCATGGTAGTGATGTTGCTCTACTCGTTCACAAAAATTGATTAAATGCATGCTCCATTCGAGGTGAAAGCACCTCATCTCAATTTGTTTGTGTTTACTCTTCTGTAGAATTCGTAGTTATTTAAGTATCAGTATAACGGCGATAGTCGACCAAGTCGAAACGAATGCCCAGATTCTTTCGGAGGTGTGCTTGACGACCCGCCACTACCAGGATTGATTCGTGGGTAAACGGCGTGTGTAACTTTTAGTATTTTTCTTTTTCATGGTTGTCTGGCAGTCAACTATTCGGTACATGCTACCGGTGTAACTGATGATGATGCTCATTCAGTGATAAAGTATTAAATATCGTTAAGTTTTGATATCAGCTTTATAAATTCCGTGACTTCTAATCGCGACCCAGTTTCATCTCACATTTTGCACATTCAGGTTGCTTCGAAAAATGTTTTTGCCGCAGCCACTCACACCAGTTCCAGCTTGAAAGCCGGATCTCCTGAATATGCGAGCATTTTAGAAGAGCGTATTCTTTCGCAAGAAGAAAAGGTTGATTTGAAAGAAATTGGTCGGGTCCTAAGTATTGGCGATGGAATTGCTCGCGTTTATGGGCTCAATAATATTCAAGCGGAAGAAATGGTGGAATTTTCTTCTGGTCTGAAGGTACATACGATAATAGTAATCTTTTTGGCAGGGCATGGCTCTTAATTTAGAACCAAACAATGTCGGTGTCGTTGTTTTTGGTAACGACAAATTGATTAAAGAAGGGGATATTGTTAAACGTGCTGGAGCTATTGTTGATGTTCCCGTCGGAGAAGAACTCCTTGGTCGAGTTGTAGACGCCCTGGGAAATCCTATTGATGGTAAAGGCGTTATAAATACGAAAACACGACAACGTGTTGGTCTCAAAGCTCCTGGAATTATCCCGCGTATTTCTGTCAAAGAACCTATGCAGACAGGCATTAAAGCAGTTGATAGTCTAGTACCGATTGGTCGTGGTCAACGTGAGCTGATCATCGGTGATCGTCAGGTAAGTTCTTTTCTAAGTGATTTGCCTAGACCGGTAAAACCGCTATTGCAGTTGACACGATCATTAATCAAAAGCGCTTCAACGATGAGGCAGATGAAAAGAAAAAGTTATATTGCATTTACGTGGCTATTGGTCAGAAAAGATCCACTGTTGCGCAACTTGTAAAACGGCTTACGAATGCTGATGCAATGAAATATACTATTATTGTATCTGCAACGGCGTCTGACGCAGCTCCTTTGCAGTATTTGGCTCCGTATTCAGGGTGCGCTATGGGCGAATATTTCAGAGACAATGGAAAACACGCTTTAATAATTTACGACGATTTGTCGAAGCAAGCTGTGGCTTATCGTCAAATGTCCCTTCTATTGCGTCGGCCTCCCGGTCGTGAAGCTTACCCAGGCGATGTGTTTTACTTACATTCACGTCTTTTGGAACGTGCAGCAAAAATGAACGATTCATATGGAGGCGGATCTCTGACCGCACTTCCTGTTATTGAAACTCAGGTTAGTTCATGCATATACCTCTAATTTATAGGCTGGGGATGTTTCCGCGTATATTCCGACAAACGTTATATCCATTACTGATGGTCAAATATTCTTGGAAACTGAACTTTTCCACAAGGGAATCCGTCCAGCAATTAATGTTGGCCTGTCTGTCAGCCGTGTGGGTTCTGCTGCACAAACCAAAGCTATGAAACAAGTTGCTGGTAGAATGAAACTCGAGTTGGCGCAATATCGCGAGGTTGCTGCGTTTGCGCAATTCGGTTCCGATCTGGATGCCGCTACACAATTACAGTTGAACCGCGGTGTACGTTTAACAGAACTGCTCAAGCAGGGCCAATACGGTAAGGATCATTGAGTACTAAATTTTGCAGTTCCAATGGCCATCGAACAACAGGTGGTGGTAATTTATGCCGGTGTAAGAGGCCATCTGGATAAGCTCGACCCTTTGAAGATAACTCAATTTGAGCAGGACTTTTTGCAACATGTCTTGACCAATCATCAAGCTTTACTAAAAACTATTCGAGAAGATGGGGAACTGAAGCCTCAAACTGATGAAACGCTGAAAAAACTTGTTTTGGATTTCCTTGCTACTTACGAAAATTGAACTACTGGCGACAATGATATCTAGGAGATAATGCCTTTTGAATTCGCAGTTTTGTGTAGAATCAATAACTTTTACTAATTTTGTTTTTTACTATTGGTTGGACGTGGTATTCAAGTGGTCGGCACATACGTTTTATTTATCAGAATTTTGTGGTTGGAGCCCTAAATTTACCACATTGTGACACTGGTTGTCAAACTTCTACTCAACGTGAAACACTTGTGTGATGGTCGGAATCAATATCACGATTGCGGTTTATCCACGCCAAATTGGACCGAAATAAATTCACAAAATTATGGCACTAATGGCAACTTTTAGTATCAGAGTGCTTTGGACAAAAAATCGACGGTTGTCGCTGTTTAAATCGCAAGTTCATATTAGTTAAGATCTTGTAGTCATTTTCTTTCAGTGTCCGATAAGCATAACAGAGCACGCTACAAGAAAACTTTCGTGTATATGCATCCACTATTTTACATAACACCAGAATGCATGTTTTGTTCGCGATGTTATTACCTCATTTTATGCTGTCACTCGAATTTTTAAAATTATGCCTTGTACATGTGATTATCTTTGTTCCTGCATACATCTGTCTATTCCCGAACTTACATACATCGTTCAATAGCCTAGTCTAGGCCTGGGCAACCTGGCAGTAATATCGCCCACATGCAGTCTGTGACTGTACGGCACTTTGCCTTGATCAGGCTTGTGCTTTCATACCATACCATATGCCTATCTCTATCTTTCATACCATACCAACGCGGTCTGATCAAGCAAATATCAAAAACTTATAGAATGGTAACCGAGTCTGCAGTTGGCGTCCGCTTTCTCTTATAAGGGTGATATGCAAAAACACTCGCCTGAGGCTAATGTATATCCACTGACCAACTAGTTCGGACTCTGCAAAGGATGAGTTCCACGTACAACCCATTCGATTTGCATCGAGAGGTGACATAGTTATCCTAGCGCAGACTTGGTTTATCTTTATATAATCATTTGTTGGTTTCATATTTCCTCTTCGATTGCCGATGAAATCGTTTTAAAAAAGTTGCAGGCTTTATCGCCAACATTTACCGGCATTCAATGTTTAGACTGCCGGTCGCAATTGGGCGTCTGCCTACAATCTGGTCATGCTTTAAAATTTGATAAGCTGCGATGCGGTTTAGACAAAATCCCTGACAGTTGTAGAGCATCAGGTTTTATGACCAACGAACAATGGGAGTTCAAGGTCCATTTACTTTTGGCACTTTTTGAGATACTATTAATGAAGTGGATGGTAATATATTTATTCTAAATACCTGCTTTGAATAGCTTTCTGGAGACTCGTTAATGATGAATGGTCGCCATTGCTTTATGTTGATATGGTATGAAAGCACAAGCATTATCGGGGCAAATTGCCGCACAGTTAAAAACTGCACGTGGGCTAGGATAGTGTCAGGTTGCCAAGGCCTGAACAGATGGTAGTGAGACTCCAGTGTGTTTCAGCGTGCATCACAAAGTACTGGCCACCCATGTTGATAGTAAGGATGATGGACTGCGAAGACTTAAGCGCAAACTAAGTGTCAGTTTGTGGTTGTTGTGTGCGATTTGTGAAAGTGATTTCGCCATTCTGTTTTGCACAAACAGTCCGCTAGCATTTGAAACGCGTTGCGATGACCATTTTGAATCGCAGTTTAAGGAATTTAGCACGCAATAAAAATCTACCCGTGGGCTGTCCCTTTTGAAGTATAATAAAACAACGATGCATATCGATTTATGAAGTTTGCGCATAACATTCCTCAATTTGTTTAAGAATCGCGATTCGGCTCCTGTACGCAAACTTCAAACATTATTTACTTTGAATTTTCGGAAACAATACTTACATGCCCCCATTTCAAATACGAACCGCGTGATTCGTGCAAAAATTGAGTCTAAATAATCATACGTTCAAAATGCCGCATAGGTTCTGTCTACGCTCTATCGTTATATGGAAAGTTTAAACTGAATGTGCTAGAAATATGTGTGCATTCAACTGAAACTGAAATTTCGAGCATTTTCGAATAAAGCTTCTTTCAAAGTTTCTAGGTATCCCGTTGGCATTTGGCGTAAGCACGTTTGAAATCTTCGTTCCATACCTCCGGTCGGTTATGGTTGGAAGAAGGACAAAGCTTTATTCGAAATAACAGTTTTTCCTATCCTTCTAAATTCCACCACTGGTAGCTTCCAAAATAAACGATTGTTTGAAGGGCGTGAAGGTTGAGCATTTGCCGAGTAATTGAGCTGCCCTCCTAGTGAATGTGCACGACATCGATCAGTCAGATGACCCCCGTATCACACAACGAGTCCTGCACCGGTTCACTTAGCTTCAAGCGCAAAATACTTAGGAATTGTGCGAGTCTCAACATGCAGTGTTAATCCAATTTTTTCGCTAAATTTACAAATGGGTAGAGGACGATATCTCAGGGTGTACGTAATGCAGGTGTGGCGCTTGCCAACTTGCGTTATTTACGACGTGTCGGCGTTCATACTACTATTCGCATGCACAAGGCAGTCGTGCGCGACACGTTTCTTGAGAAACCTAATCTATCCAAACCAAAGATATCTGTCGGATTTCTGAAATCCGTACTCGTTTCCTGCGATGAACTCGTTACATTCCGTAGTAGCACGCCTGCCGATGGATCTTTATCGTCATCATTGAGCACAGGTCTGCAGCCAGACAATGCAAGATTGAGACCCACTGGCTTTGGACTGAAAGAAATGCTATTAAAAGTGAGTTCGCGGTGGTTGAGAAACATAAATAACTCCTTGTCGGTCACTATACCAAGCCGTCGCGCTGAGACCGTCGCGCTGAGACCCCGTCGCGCTGAGACTGCCGTCGCGCTGAGACTGGACCTTAACGTGGTGCGATGGTTTGTGTACCTTCATGACCCATTGAGCTATACTGGGTGGTGCCTTTTGGTGCCAGCAGAGCTACTCATACCAGGAAGGTCGATGGATAGAGGTCAGACAAACTCAGTCTCAAGCCACTGCCTTGTGGTTCAGGCTTTTTAGCCAAAGGCTCCGGGTGGGGCCCCCTAAGCTAACCCCCTACTTCGGCCTGGGCAACCGGGTAGTATCACGCCCACAAGCAATTATGAAAATAAAGGTAAAAATGACAGATCCCGTGCTCTCCGCTCTCTGCTCTCAAGCTCTTTGCTCTCTGCTCAAAATGCTTTACATGATCTCACACTGCATGCAAACTTTTTTAATAACTGTTTTCCGTTTTGTGGTTCTTTGGTTAGCCCTGACAGAAGTGCAGCTTGTTCATCGAGGTTTCCAAATTCAGCTACTTCGAATATTTTGCCTGCTTCGAATGCCTCCAGAGCGTTCTTCCGCCCACGCGTACCATTCAAATTAGCTGCGTTTAATGTACGGACTTTAGCTAGCATCGGACAGCAGGCAGCCTTGGCTCGCACGCTTGATAGCCTCGACGTCGATGTGTGCTGTTTGTCGGAAACACGCATGCATAACTCTAGCTCAGTTACACGATTGTCTAACCCTTCGAACTTACGTAAGTCACACTATCTACGTTTGTCCACTGATGACGATGCCATGGTATCTGGTCAAGCTGGTGTCGGAATCGTCTTGAGTGAGCGAGCTGAGGTCGCACTGTTAGACTGGATCCCAGTCGACAGTCGCCTTTGTGCAGTAAGACTACAGGGTTCGTGCAAAAAAGGCCGATTTCGCAACCAATCCCGCGACCTGTTTGTGGTTGCTGCCTATGCACCGACTAACTGTAGCTCTGAACGTGACAAGGATGAGTTTTATGGAAGATTACAAGAACTCATTAGACTTGCATCGAGGAGTGACATCGTTGTCCTAGCTGGAGACATGAATGCACGTGTTGGCCGTCTATCCTTAAACGAGCATTTCGTGGGTGGACGGTTTGGTCTCGATTGTCATCGTAATGACAACGGCGAAAGATTGCTTAACTTGTGCTCAGAGCACAGACTGTACCTTGCCAGCACTAACTTCCGCCATTCGAAGCGCCACTGCTCCACTTGGAGATCTCCATCGGCGGCCTTGTTCACGCAAATTGACCATATTGCTATCAGCTACTCCTGGCGAGGGAGTGTGCAAGATTGCCGCTCCTACTGGGGCACCTGTCTAGAGTCCGATCATGCGTTAGTCTGTGCTAAGCTCTCGATGCGTTTTGGTGGGAAACGTAGAAATGTTGCAAGGCAGTTGAATGTTGCTAGGCTTAACGATCTCCCGGTTCTCCGAGGGTTTCAGGCCAATTTGAGTCTGCATCTGTCTACAGTTCCCCAAAATAGTATCGATGACCAATGGAGTGGGATTCAAACCTCCTTGGAAACAGCCGCGTTGGATAGTTGTGGGTTGACTTCCCGTGTAGCTCAGCACTGGGTTTCTGCGAATTCTCTCCAATTAATGGACCAACGTCGGTTGCTTTCTGCTGATAGCATACATGATGCGTCACGAAGGCTTATTAAACGTAAACTGGTTGCCAGTTTGAGAACCGACAGGGAAAGTTGGTGGAGTTCTAAGGCTACGGAAATGGAATCTGCGGCAGCTGTAGGCAATTTCAGAAAATTGTTCCAACTCATCAGAACAACTGGAAGCGGGCGACCAGGCATCAGTGAGTTGATACGTGAAGCAGATGGTTTGCCAGTTTTTAACATGCACAGACGCATGGAGCGATGGGCAGAACATTTTGAAGCACAGTTTAACTGGCCTTCTGCACCCACTGATATCGAGAATACGGAACACTGTACCCCATGGTCGATTTCTCTTGAGGCTCCGACTCAATCAGAGATTTACAGTGTAGTCCGGAGCCTTAAGCGCCATCGGGCATCAGGTGCTGATGCTTTGCTTCCGTCATTGTTCAAAGATGGCGGTTTCGCTTTAGTTCGCGAACTTCAAACGCTGTTCGCCAACATATGGGCTGAGGAACGCGTTCCGATCCCTTGGAGAGAATCAATAATTGCTCCTATTTTCAAAAAGGGACGGCGCGATTCCTGTGAAAATCATCGGGGTATCAGTCTCATTTCAGTAGCTCCTAAAATACTGGCGTCCATTCTGCTTCACCGATTGAGTACCAAACGGGAAGAGCAAATCCGTGAGGAGCAAACTGGGTTTCGTGCCGGCCGAGGGTGCATAGATCAAATTTTCACACTCCGTCAGTTACTGGAGCAACGCCACACTTTTCGTAAACCAACTATCGTGGTATTCCTTGACATCCGAGCGGCATTCGATTCAATCGATCGTGAAAGTCTTTGGAACTGTCTACTGAGACATGGAGTGCCCGAGAAGTATGTTTGGATCTTGAAAGCATTATATTGCCAAACTTCGGGCAGGGTTCGAGCGTACGGACAATTGTCGTCCTCGTTCAATATCTCCAGCGGGGTGCGGCAGGGCTGCCCTATCTCGCCGTTCCTTTTTAACTTCGCGATCGACGATGTCCTGAGAAAAGCTTTAGCTGGCCTGGTGGGCACAGGTGTTGAACTTCTGCCGGGTGAGCGAGCGACCGATCTAGAGTATGCCGATGACATCGCACTTCTGGGAGATGACCCTCATATAATGCAACAAGCCCTGGACCGCCTGGCACTTGAAGCTTCAAGGTATGGCATGTGCTTTGCGCCTAACAAGTGTAAAACACTTACCCAGGATTGGAGCGGCTCTCTTCCAAACCTAACTGTGTGCGATGTCAATCTTGAATTGGTCGACAGCTTTGTTTACCTTGGCAGTTGTATCTCCGCTGGCGGTTGTGTCGAGGACGAGATCTCACATCGTGTTCGCAAAGCGGGTGCAGCGTTTGCTAACCTTCGCCACCTGTGGCGTCGACGCGATGTTTCACTCCATACTAAAGGCCGAGTGTACAACGCAGTGGTGCGTGCTACACTCATTTATGGCTGCGAAACCTGGTCTATCCGAGCGGAAGATGTCCGTCGGCTTTCTGTTTTTGATACCCGTTGCCTGCGTAGAATTGCTCGCATTCGGTGGCAGCATCGTGTTACAAATATAGATGTCTGCAAGCGGGTGTTAGGACCAGGTGGCCACGGACTGAGAGAAATGCTGATGCTTGCTCGCTTGCGATGGTTGGGACATGTATTAAGAATGCCTACTCACCGTTTACCGTACCGCGCCTTATTCGCAGAGCCTGACAGAAGCTGGGAGAAAAGATCGGGTGGCCAGTCCATGACGTGGCGCGTTGGGATGAAGAAACTCACCGTAGCGCTAGGCTCAGTTGGGCGTATTCGTTTGCCTGGGTGGGGTCCAAAAGCTCCACCTAATAGTTGGCTGGAAACCTTACGCGATATGGCTACAAACCGAAGTCAGTGGCGCCAGTGTATTTTATTATGTGTGTCATAATTTTTTTATTCGGTATTATTTTACATAAAAAAACAAAAACAAAACAAAAAACCCAAAAAATCGCATGCAGTGAAACTACAAAAACAAGCTGCTTTTTGTGCATTTGCTTTTGCGTATTCCGCTTGCCTGCTTTCCCTTTTCCACGCGCTTGCTTATCTGCTTTTCCTGCTTCATATTGCTTGGCACTTTGTCTGGCTCCAGACTTGTGCTTCATGATGATGATGATGATGATACCAAGCCTAGGTTTAGTAGAAAATATTTTTCTGATTGAGGTCTGTCGAACAGGCGACTAAATCTTACATAATGTGTCGATGTCATCTTTGTAATTTATTGTGTATCACAGCCTCTTGTCGTTTCATTTCGAAAAGAGAAATGAATCCACCGAGGATGCAAAATCCCTTAAGCATATCTCCCTTGCAAACTTATATGCATTGTGAATATCTTTATCTGCTACTATAATGATATTCATGATTATGTCGTGTTTGTACCACAATTTAGACAGAAACATTACGCGATATGGCTGAAAACCGAAATCATTGGCGCCAACGTTCGTTGTCATATTTTTACGCTGTATCATTATATCATATTTTAAAAACAAAAACCCGCAACATCGCTGTCGGTAAAACTAGAAACACAAGTTGTTCTTCACATGTATTCGCATATTCCACTTGCTAAATTCCTATTTTTATACCTTAGCTTCGCTGCATTTTTGACTTCATGTTGTGTCCCTTCCGTTTGTCTACAACTTCGCGACTCACCCCAAGTTCAACATTTTCAACCATCATCACGTTCATATATAATTCTCACAAAACAAAACCATTTTTATAGCGCATTATTATGCGCATGGCAACCATTTAATAATAGGGAGGTCTCGTTATCACAATGTTTTCATCCGGTTGTCACTTTGGCGTGATTTGCCATTCGTATTCGTGTCAAAAAGTTCCGTTCGAACCCTTTCCATTGTGAGCTCTTGACCGTCCTTGACGGAACGCATATTGTTCAATAGCTACCGTCGGTTTCAATCTGCTCCTTCACCAGAAGATTTCCATCGAACAGTTCATAAACAATTCCTCCGAAACCCGAACTCTTACGGGCTTTCGATTATTGTCGATTGTCTTTTCGGTGATTGGTGTGGTGCCCGAGAGTGGTGTTCGGCCTGTCATCCGAGACCACGTGAGTTGCAATCTTTGCTAGTGCGCTTCGCCTCTACACGGTATATGCAGAAGTACATGGTTTTTATAATAGCTGCTTTGAGTGCAGAACAAGATTACCATCAAACTGGTTAAGCTCGGTCGCTTATGACACTGAATACACAATGGTATAAAGTGGGAAGATGCGAAAAATTGTAGTGTGGTTCGAGCAGTAGCTTCTTTTGGCTGTCATCACGCTGTTTGCGGCGGGTAATGTTACCCGATTTATCGATTGAGTCGAATGCTGTTGTTGTCCGGGTATTATGTGCATTGAAAATGGATCGAGCAGTTCTTTCTCTACTCAAGGGATAGCACGGTTTTTTCCGCATGAAATGAGTTTTTACCAACCCTTGAACATCTAGATACCCCTATTCATGAGCTCAATAGAGCTTAGCAAGTAGGACCACTGGTGACGACGGAATTCCGTGAGCTCATCAAATACTTATAGCAGCTTTATACAGTTTCAAGATTTATGGTTAAAAAAAGCAAATTGCTGTACAGTACCATAGGATATACGTATAAAAAAATTAAAAAAATCGTTACTTGTATGATCATATCCATGTTCTTCATAGGTGGAGCAAAAATAATCCTCAATGGCAACACAGACTGAGGGAAAAGAATCTTTGGATGGACGGTAGTTCCGTGCGTTAAAATAATATAGACATCAATAGGTAGGGGCCAACGCAGTAGTTCTCAACATAAGGTTTCGTAACCTTTGTTTAAAGATGTGCTCGTTCGCTGAGGTAACAATATCTGTCGGCAAGCTATTCCACAAGAAGCATACACGAACAGCGAAGAAGTGACGACGACAATTCAATCGTGAGTGTGGGATTTGAAGGGTCAAAGGGTGGCTGCGTGTGGGGACAACGGAACGAAACTTGAAGAGGTGTTTGAGAGGGTGGGATTTCGCGTAGATGATTCGATATGTCAGAGTGAGGTCGTGTAGGATACGTCTGCGCTCGAGGGTGCACAGTCCAAGTCTGGTCAGTCGCTGCTCAAAGGGTAAATTATTCAATCCAGTAACCGTTTTGGTTGCCTTGTGATAAATTCGTTCGAGGAGCGAGATGTTTTTTTCCATCCATGGCGTCCAAGCTTGTACAGCGTAGTCAACGACAGGATGTATGTAAGTGTTTAGTAATTTCACGAGTGAGTGTGGTGGGAAACGTCCGAAAATGCGTTTCAGTAAACCTAGCAAGCTGCACGCACGCTTGTAGACGGCTTCGCACTGTAGGCTGTTCTTCCAAGTGCCAGACACCAAGATTCCGAGATCTTTTTGTGATGTACAGTGCTGGCAGAAGGAGTGCATCGCACAACAGATGTGAGACCAAGATTATCACGCTATTTAGGAGGTGAGGCGACTGCAACAATTATCGACAAATCTCTCTTCTGAATGTTGTTGGCTACAAGAATTGGCTTATAGAGTTTACTATGAATAACAATGTGCTTTCCGGAGCGGAACATCAACCGTTGATAAGATATCCTCCCTGAGACAACTTCAAGAATTGTGTGGAGAACTGCTACGCCATTATACGATGTTTTTATTGATTTAACTAACGCAGCCGACTACGTTATCAGGGTTCCAGTTCAGAAGCCTCTGAAGGCGTCAAATAAGAATGTGTTCTTGCTGTTCGGCATCTTATTTGCTCTCATTCTGAAGTACGAGAACAGGTATTTACCTACGCACGCGGAGTGATGGCAAGCTTTTCGAATTGAAACGTTTGAATGCACAAACCAAGTTATGGAATGTAATAATTCGTGACCTCAGGTTTGACGACGATTATTGCTCACTCTCAAGAGCATCACCAGTCGCCAATGGAGCGTGTTTTGTCTGCATACAAATACTTTGGGCTAACAATCAGTATGAGCAAGACCAAAGTCTTGGTCAGTCAACTGTATCGCCTCCCACAATCACTGTTCAAAACTGATGGTCGACATCGATGGAAGGAGGCCAACAGCCTTATGAAGATTGGGATACTGCCACAAAGCCGAACACGCTAAAACCTCTGGGTAGAGCCTCAGCCTTGACGATTATGAAAGATTGTGTTTTGGCTGACCCTGTCAATAAACCTTCCTTGTATGAGTGATGCCAAAGAACACCACTCACAGTAGTACGAGTAATTGAGGTACACAAAACTACAGTCGTCAAAGTTAAGTCTTAGCGCACCTGATACCATGTTTTTCTCACGCTTTACTAGGAACATGCATTGTGTAAAGCGTCGTCTGCAAGCTGGGGAGGAGCAGATATAGCTTTTAACCGCTGAACGCCGCCGGCGTGCAACTGACGCCCATCGACCGAGTTCTGCCTATCGTTGCAAGCGAGGCGAGAGGGATTGTTTCTCCCGAATCGGACTGTTTAGTTATTCGAGAAGCTGTGGAACATGAAAAAATCATGCGATTGTGATGTACATCCATGGCCGACATTGACCGGGTACATGGGATTTAGCAATGCTGCTTTTGTTCATGGCAGATAGGTAAACGTAACCGTATCACAAAGTGCGGCAAATCCAAAAGCGTTGAAAAACAATTCAAGTATGCTGCAGGTCGTGGTTAGATCAAAAACTTTTGGAGTGGTAGAAATAGGTCCCAATTAATCTAGATTTATTCACACCAATAATCGATTGAGTGAACAAAGAAGCACATTTTCGCGAATAACGCACTACCGCTCTTCTATACTACACCCAGTGCTATTGGATCGATCTGATCATATATGCCCCAAAATTTATAACTATTGGCTCGACCTTGAAGGACATCGCCAAAAATTGCTTGAACTACCGTTACTTAAAAACTGCTCAGACATCAGACCTAACACAACGTTTACATTGCTTCGTCAATATTAGAAATGGCACATTTTACACATAATATTTGGATTAAATAATCTAAATCGATACTTCGTTCGTAAACAGTGTCGGAGGCTGCCATAAATGAATCGGAACTATGAAATCAATTGAAACGCAAATGAAAAAAACAAGACAAATTTTCGCCCGCAACTTTTGCGCTCCTAGATGATTAACTTCGCCGCGCTACTAGGGGAACTGACCTTCGCTGGATTACCCAGAGTGCTCGAGTGCTACACGTTTGTAAAGTTGTCTCAATGGTGACCTTGCTCATTTCAACACAAAGAGACACGGTTACAAGTGACCCGAGCACGTACATGTGATTGGAAAGGGGGTGGTCGTGCCAGCTTTATCCAACAGGAGTTTCAAAGGTCAATCTTCGTTGACCTAAACAATCGTTCGAAATCATCTTTACGCATTCTAACAAAAAGCATATTATTGGAATAGTTGAACCTCAGTGAGTAACACATGCCCATTTTCGAAGCTTAAAAATAATGTTAACGTTTACCATTTTTAGACAATACGTAATCGTAGCATCCGGTTAGTTATGAAAGGAACTTTGAAACGAATCGACCAGAAAGCATGATTGATCACGAAGTGAAATCACTTAATATTGACATTTCTAACGTTTAATTGCAACTCTTCAATCAATCGCTACACAAACATTTATATGTTCTAGTGTTGCGGGAAAGACAACTAGCGTAGCACTTCTTCACTGATGATAGCCATTGAGGGCTTAAACCTATCATGAAAATAAATTTGAAAGAAATCAGTTTGAACACTTTTGTGTAACGTTTCACTTGGCGCCAAGGGCATTAGTCAAAACAGTGAACGTAATCAAGTAGAACTTCATCCACCATCTCTAATGGGTCTTACCGCAAAACAGACTAATAATATCCTATATGTGTCAAGCCGAGTAGACAATGACAAGATCAATTGGCCTGTCACTGACACTAGTTTACATGTTCACGAGTAAACGCGTGAAAAATGTACTAAATAGGTTCAATAAATTAATGAAAAACTAAGCACAATTTCAACTGTTATCGATATTTATCCGTCGCAGCGCTCCAAATTATCTAAACCTAATTCATCATCACCTCGTGACTTACATATCACATAGTTCTAAACCCGCGTCGGCTTACTTGCGTAAAAGGTCGATGTTAGCCACCGGGAACACAATCGCTGTGCGGTGGGTGATATTTTATTATCATTTTCGCTTTACGCTACAAGAGATATAAGTGCACTCAAATGGTATGAGCTCGAATTTAACGATAGCGTACAATTGTTTTTATCATAAAACACAAGGTTTTCAGCTATTATCAGTTCTCGTCCTAGCAAGAAAAATGTTCAAATGGAAACACATTATTTTTATTGTTTAACGATAGGTGATCCTAACTTTCTTTTCCATAGATTTACAAAAATATTTGGAAATCAAAACAAAAATGTAAAGTAGCTAACGTCATGAATAAGAGTTTGTTTTTTACATCGCGTAGCGTGGCAAATAAGAACCAGAAATGGAGAGCCGAGCTAGAGCAATCGATATGATAACCCGGTAAAGCAATTTTTTTCCATCACAAGCAGGCTGAATCGGTGCGTCCACTCTTCAGTTAAATGCTTCAGCCAATCGGGAGTGATTGACTGTTGGTGTCTAGTGGTTCCACATTGTTCAACGGAACATCCACGGAGACAGCAACCATCCTATCAAGTAGCCGAAAAACGGTTGCATAAAAATTTCTTATACGTGACAGACAGAATGTAAAAGTTTTGAAAAAAACATTGATGCAAGTTTACATTTCGAAGATGCGAGTATGAAACAGAGCACATGCATCTTTATGTATTTCACTTGCTCGACCAATTTGAGCGCCATCGAGTTTTATGAGGAAATGGAAGCAACAAATAAGTTTGGCTTGAACACAACGAGGGCCATGGAGGCCAACTACTCAAGGCATCCCAATCATCACACGCTGATTGCTGGAGCTGAGATTGCGTACACATTGAACACACAATCTTAGGACTCGTGGATTTAGTCTTCAGCTGGAATATCGTTACCTGGTTGAATACACCCGATCCTTGAAACTTTGCCGCAATGCATGAGGCACAGGTTGTGCTTATATGTAGGCGTTCTTTCTGGACGCCCGAACAGATGTTATCGTTTTTTGATGAAACTTAACCAATCGTTGTGCGTCACAACATGGCTAACGATAGAAGAAAAGTAAGATTAACAATTGGGATTCAACTGTCACTGGATATCTAATATAAGCTATTGTAAATATATACATACAAATAATAGCAAATTATGGGCGTGGAAATATACATTTAATACATGCATATGTGATTCCAGTTTTTAAAAGTCTAGGGATGGAGAAACCTTAATTTATACCTCCACTAACAGGGATGGCAGTTAAGCATTCGGTACATGCTGTAACGCTGTTTCTGATGATGATGACTAACACAGTTGTATCCACATCCTGGGACGAAAGAAATTCTGCGGTAATGAACGGATGGTTGATAGGTTTAAAGTTGAGGTGGATGCCTTGCAAGCCAAGCGGCTACCAGGAACTGGAATTTTACAACAGATTTTTTCAGAAAGAGCAGAGGCTCACAGGTCCTTGGTTAATCTTCGGTTGGACACGAAGCAGTAAACGTGATACGTGGATACGGAGCTGTTTTGTTCCAGTTGGTTTTCGACTGGTATTTTGTACTAGGAAATGAGGAAGAGTTAGAACCAATCTCCTTTCCCGAAAACGAACAACCGCCGCGTGATTCAAATCGCGTACCTCCGGTTTAAAGGCGCTCGTTTAACGGAAACAAAAGTATTTGGACCAGATTTGAAAGACAGTACCGGTACCGTTGCAATGTTCACTATTTATCCTCCAATGATAGTCTCACAGCGATACTCGAAAGCCTGCCACAAAAAAACTTTGGCGTCATATTGGGGTAATATAATGCTAGAGTTGGTGATAATCGCGAGTCTTCAGCACACGGTTACGTAACAAACGAAAATGAACAAAGCATCTTGGAAACATCTTCGTTCTTATCACTACCACTGACTAGATCTATTTCTCACTAGGCGATCTAATATAAAATACACGATGATGAGACCATCGCAGAGCGCAGGCAGCGACGAAGACCATTTCTTGGTGTGAACAAAACTGAAGCTTAACCACACTAAATTACACAGCACCAAATTAACTGATAAGTTGAGCACTGACGTTAGTCAATCGCAAGAACCTCAGCCTGCTGAGAAATTCAAGCAAGGGTTCTAAGTTCAGCTTGGCAAGTCCAACAGATTGAGCCTACAACACACTTGCAATAGCTTAAAAATTGAGTTGCCCATTCCACATACAATCTATATCAACCACAGAAGAGTGATGAATGATGTGCTCGACGAAAGACGGTCAAAAATCCTAGGCAACATGTGAACACTTATGCATCTTAGAACAGAAACATTAGGCCAATCAGAATTCTGGACGATGCGCTAATGAACACTTGAGCGAAATCAGCTTAAATGCCCAGAGCAGTGGATACAAGTAACTTTCGTGATAAAGACGATAGCACCCGAAAAGTTATTCGTCCAATCAAGTTAAAAACATTTATTTAATCCATCCCTTTAGCTTACCTTGAATGAAATGCAACTGTATCTTAGCGCACGTGCAGTCTGTGACTGTGCGGCATATTGCCTGGATCAGGCTTGTGCTTTCATAACATAACAAGCACTTCTCTAATCTGAAGATGGTGCGGTTTTATCACGTAAACTCAATACTATTGAGCATTTCCTTGCTATTGAACATTTCGATACTCAGTATAATTTCCGAATATAGCATCAGCTTCACACTGGAGAGTAGCGGGTCTACAAGTTAATTGCTGAAAGTTCAAAAGAAAATCACGCACACACCAAATAAACGGTTCTGATGGACAGGGTACTGAATATCACTTTAAACGATATGGAAGAAATTGCATTATTATCTAAAACGCCGTGTGGCATGAAATCGTCAAGTGCTTCGGAAAAACACGTGGTCATCAAACAAACGGGGACAACAACAAGTGGATTTCTTTTGTCGTAATGTGAGTGCGAAGCAAAGGCTTTATTGTTGACATCGCTTCGTATGCGTACGCGATCAGATGATGGGCAATAAACAATTAGAACAGCGTGGAAAACGACGTCCAACGACGCCATTGCTTAGGCCCAAATAGATCAGTCGGCGACAAGTGTAATGGATACGTAAATTCGATGGCAATAACTTTCCCACCTCGTTTATGCCATTTAAATTATAATGACGGTAGGAAGACTTACTCGGTTGAGCAAGTTGTAGGATGCGCATCCAGGTTTATTGCAACAGAGTGGACAGTGGCAAGTGGCTTCGGGGAGGGTGAAACTTGTTTTGGACAAAGCTTCATTCGCGTCAACGCGTTGTACATCGAATTCGAAAGTATGGCAACAGGAGGTTGTAAGTGATTGGGGAAGAAACTAAAAACGGTTCAGTAAAAGCTAGCGTGCAAACTTACCCGGAAAATGTGAACGAATCACCAGGATCACCTGTAACACCATTGCTATGTTTCTGGTAGAAGCGCAAATATATCCAGGCGACAAAAATTCCACATAAAAACATAAATAAAGATACGGAAGAAACCAAACGGAGGAACAAAAATAAAATTGTAAAAGCAACGCCAATGAAAGGAATGTGTTTGTACCGCACTTTGCCCAAGGGTAACTTTAAAAGCAGCTTATCTCCCATAGTTTGCCTGCCAACAACGGTTAAACCTCCTAACAGGGCAATGAATCCACAAATTTGAGTAGAAAATAAAATGTTTAAGTCAAAACTGGAAATATAACGAATATAAAGAAAACATAGAGTTAAAAATGCCGTCAATAAATTAACAATAGCGCAAAATTTTAGCAATTCACGGAAAGTATAGAAGGAGAGTAAATTGTTCAACATAAAAAGGGTTATCAAATCGGAAACAAGAAGAAAAATAGAATGGTTGTAAAAAGAAAAGGTAAACAAAGTCCAAATTCTATAATTAGGCATGAAGAAGTAGCCCGGTATTATCGCCAGATAGCTGTCTGCGTTGGGCAGAAATGATAGAGCATAGAAAGTCACTTGAATAATAATAACGGGCCAAAGTTGCCATTGGCAGAGCGGCATGGTTCACTTCGTAAAGGCTGACTGCAAAGACAGATGAAACAGAATGTAAGGTTTTCGGAGATTATATATATAAAGAGGAAACCATCACCAAAAACAGCACTTAGTTGATATAAAATAGTGAATAATAAACTGCAAATCGAGAAAACAATTTTTAAATAGATGGCAGATAATGATACCAATTAATATAAAATATAAAGAGGAAACCATCACCAAAAAGAGCAATAAGTCGATATAAAATAGCAAATAATAAACTGCAAATCAAGAAGACAAATTTATTAAATAGATGGCAGATAATGATAGCAAACAATTCAGGAATTCCACAAGTAAACAAACATTTTGGGATTAAAACAGTTTGGTGAGAGCTGTTGTCGTTGGCCTCCCTCGGTTGATTTCGACCATCGATGTACACTGAAAACGAGTGATAATCTCACGACGCTTAGCGTTCCACATACTTATTGCTATGATTGAACTTTGCTGCAATATGCTTTATTGCCGTTTTCCACCCTTATAATTATACACGCCATACTCTCTCTTTTGTAGACATTCTACTCCGATTGTGAATTGAATAAAGCCTAGATTACAGGCAATCATTCTCCTCACTTGTTTGCTTGATCGATCAATCGGAACAATTTATTCAATTCACAAGTCGCAAATGGAACGGTTCCTGCGACCCGACAAATTCGATGCGGACCCAAACGCCTCAGGCGCTACTAAACGTTGGAAACACTGGTTCAGAACATTTTCTAATTTTCTCGATGAGCTGAACGAGCTTAATCTGGATAAACTAAAAGTATTATTCAACTACGTTTCCCCTTATGTTTATAACTTATTTGCGGGATTTACTTCATACGACAATTAACAGGTTCACACACCTTGATTCTTACTCTTTGCCAAAGATCGATTAACTTGTTGAAAATGTAGCTGTTTACAATGTTTTAGTACTCTAGATCTGCGGAGCGCATATCACCAAATACCCCCGCATTCGAAGCTGCCGACCGACCACCAATTCTGTCGAATTCCATTTGGTGTGACCAACGGAGTCGCGTGTTTCCAGCAGATCATCCATGAACTAATAATCAAAGAAAAACTAGCAGGCACATCCGTGTGCATTGACAATGCCGTCATCACTGGTCGAGATAAAGCCGACCACGACAAAAACCTACCCAAATTTTGAAAACTGCAAAAACGTAAGGACTAATTTCAATGATACGCAGAGTATAATTGCCGTCAGTTCTATGAAAATACTCGGTTAAGATGCGTCCAAAGGTATGATTAAAACGGTCCAAGACCGCTTAACCCATCTAAGAGCATTATCAAAACCAGTCAATCTTAAATCTCAACAAGCAGTTGGCATGTTTGCCTATTAGTCCCATTAGATATCCGGGTTTCCAAACACTATATATCCACTGATTCATAACCGAGTTTCCCTCTTCCTGAATCTGCACTTACTGCATTCAAACAGTTAAAAAGCTGTATCGATGATGCCCTACTAATCACAATCGATCATGCGGTTTCATTGACAGTAGAAACTGATGCATCCGACATCGCGATCGCCGCAACGCTTAATAGGAGTGATAGCCTAGTAACTTTCTTCTCGCGAACGTTGAATAGCAATGAGCAGCACCACTCAGTTATCAAAAAGAGGCGTGTGCACTCGTGGAGGCAGTCCGGAAATTGAGGCATTATCTTATAAATCACCCATTCAGACTAGTGACAGACGAACGTTCCGCCTCCCTTATGTAGGACAACCAATAACATAGTAAAATTGAAAAAACTACAAGATTCAACGTTGGCGTTTAGAGCCGTCACTGGAACAATATGATGTAATTTACGGATCAGGTCTACAGAATCAAGCAGCGGATGCACTTTCACGCTTCATATGTGGTTTGGTGGAATCATGAGAACTTACATGATAACTTATATTACTCAGTTTCGATTTCAATGGGTCACTACCATCAAAACGCCGGAACCGTAACTTGCCCTGACATGACATCACTGACATGATTTTTACTTACTTGTGCTGTACTCCTTTTGCATACAGTTACTAGATTTTTTATTTACATTTCAGCACATGTACTCTCGTTCTAGATTAGTAAAGCGTTACTTATTCTATGATGATGTGAAAGCACAAGCCTGATCCAGGCAAAGTGCCATACAGTCAGAGACTGCACGTGGGCTAAGATACTGTCAGGATCATACTCTACAACGTTACAATTTACTTATCTAAAACTCGATAGATCCAACATAACGACCAAGATTCTTCGACGCTGATCCCAACTCACCAGACGCACCCAAACGCTGGAATCATTGGTCTCGTACGCTTAATACTTATCTGAACTATGTGGAACCTTCCAAATCTGACAAACTCGAAACGCACATTCATTTCCTGGATCCTCTGGTGCCTGATAATATTGCGGACTGTGTCGATTACAATTCTGCATTAGAGGCGTTGCGTCAACTTTATGTCCGCCCAAAAATTATTATTTATGCTAGATATCTCTTTCAAACGTGCAAGCAAGAACCCGATCAAGACGTTGATCAGTCTTTGGCCAAGGATTGTGAACTCAAAGCTGTCACTGCAGTAGAATATCAAAACAAATGTATCCGAGATGTTGTGATAAACGGAATTCAGTAATCTTCTATTTGCAAAAAGCTGTTGGCCCAGTCAGAACTCAATCAGACGGAACACACAGACTTGCGAGATTTCTTGAATTAGCTCACAAGCAATCTCAGTTATGTACAGGTAATCAGTCCCTCTTATGTTCAGCCATCTCATAGACACAACAAAAACTGATCGAGTACTCACCACAGTCTAATCTGTGTGGTGATCGTACCACTGCTTTATCAACATCAATGCAATCTTGTTATTTCTGTGGTTATACCCGACATCCTCGTTCAAAATGCCCTCCACGAGAGGAAGTGTGCAATCTTCGTGGCGAAATAGGTCATTTTCAGCGCGTATACCGTTTAAAACTGCGCGTTAATGCCAGTTGTATCATCTATGTCTGTTGCCGCTGTACCTGCTTGCTTATCCTGCATTATCACAACTGTTGAAACTAACGGAATCACCATCCTTTCGATACTGGGAGTTCTTGTAGTTTCATCAGCTCTAATAATTGGAAAGTTTGTCCCAGCTCTTCAGTGGTCAAAATGTCGTTTATGCCACTCTTGGTTTATTGTTCTGTATCCATTCAATACGGGTGTGCCGTATATAAAAATGTCTAACTATTCGTACTACCTAATCTCGGCGCGGATGTGCAATCGTGCAGTACTTTGTGCTGTGCGGCTAACATCGTGCTAAATTGCTTGGCACTTTGTCTAGATCAGGCTTGTGCTGTCATACCATACCATACTGTGGATGCACGATGCATGTGATGATCTCATGTTCCACATCGTGTCATATTGTGCACAGCCGATTCAAAGGCCCGCTAGCTATACGGATGTGGGATTTCGCGGTTTTATGTCCTTCTCACATTGCCTTCTTTGATTTCTACCGGAGCACATGTTGCCGTGTTGCTTGGTATTTTGTCTGGTTCTAGGGTGCGCTGATGTGCAATCGTACATTACTTCTGCGCTGTGCGGCTAACATCGTGCTAAATTGATTGGCCATCGGTGGTGAGCTGCATGCTGTAACAGGCTGGAGTTTCACTGCCTTTTCAATTTTTTTCTCATATCTGTCTAGGCCTGAGCAACCTGACAGTATCTTGGCCCACGTGCAGTCTCTAACTGTACGGCACTTTGCCTGGATCAGGCTTGTGCGTTTATACCTACCTACCTACCTACCTACATACATACATACATAATCTCTGCTCTGAAGTCCTATTGGAATGTGACTTCCTTGGTCTGCACTCAAAGATTGAAATTTCATTCGGTGGATATCGTGATGCATTTACACTCTGCGGATTGACTGCTATAAGCGTTGAATCTTCCTCACACTTTACGAAATTGTCGCCAGCTTGCAAGCCTATTGTAAGCAAATTAAGAAGACATTACCCAGATGATGAACAATTCATAAGAACTGAAGTTGACCGCTTGTTGCAAGAAGGCATAATTGAGTCTTCAATGTCACCATGGAGAGCCCAAGTGCTTATCCCCACAAACGTCGAATGGTCGTAGATTACAGTCATACCATCAATCAGTTTACATTTTTGGATGCATCTCCATTGCCGCGTCTTGATAAAAAAGAGATCTCACGCTTTGGAATTTATATTACTTTAGACCGTTAATCTGCATACCATCAAATTCCGATAGCTGCAACCGACCGTTCATACAGCGCTTTAAAAGCTTGTGGTAGCCTATTCCAGTTTTGACGCATACCACTCGGTGTTACAAATGGTGTAGTATGTTTTCAGCGCGCTATTGACGACATCATAAAGTCCGAAAATTTGAAAAACACGTATGTCTAAATAGACAACGTCACGGTTCGTGGCAACACTCAGGAGGAGCATGATGCTCATTTCGATTCGTTCATGAGAGCTACAAGGAAGTATGGAATATAACTTAATGACAGTAAGATTGTCACCGCCGCCAGGGATATCTGTCTCTTGGGTTACAAGGTTTCCAATGGTGTGATTAGACCTGACCCAGAACGTATGGAACCTATTCGTGAGCTACCACCCCACGTAACGCTACAGAACTGCAACGCGTGATTGGAATGCTTGCTTACTACTCTCATTACATACCTGTTTTCTAAATAATGGCATGAAAACACAAGCCTGATCCAGGCAAAGTGCCGCACAGTCAGAAACTTCACGTGGGCTAAGATACTGTCAGGTTGCCCAGGCCTAGACAGATATGAGGAAGAAAAAAGAAAACATTCCCTCTACCTGACGTCCAGGCAAACTTTGAAAATCTGAAAAGCGAACTTGAATATGCAATACTTATTACGATAGACTATAACGAACAATTGGACGTCGAAACAGATGCTTCCGATTCCGCTTCTCTTAACCAGAACCACAAAACCGTTGCCTTTGTCCCGGTGATTACTCCACAAATGTTTCGCATTCTTTATTCCACATACGTGAGACCAGTTTTGGAATATGGTTTGGCAGCCAAATATCCTCAAACTAAGGGAGAACTGACCAATTGGAAAAATTGCAAAAGCGGGCGACGAAACGAGTACAAGGATTGAAATCAATTCCTTATGTGGAGAGAGTTCAACGCCTCAACCTCAAGTCGCTCAGTATTCGGCGTGTGCGCTACGACCTGCTGCTAACTCGTCGCATATTACTGGGAGCTTATGGTGACGAGCTGCGCGAGTTTTTCCCTCTCGTGACGGACTCAAGAACCCGTGGCCATGCTCTAAAGCTTCAAAAGCGAAGGACACTACGCCTACCTCAGGGATTCACGCTCTCAACAAGAATTGTTAACTTGTGGAATGCGCTTCCGGAAGAGGTTATCTCAGCGAGCTCTGAAAACCAATTCAAGCAACTTTTGGATAAGGTGTTGCCTGTAATCACGGCGAAGCTGAACAACACTGGACAGGATTTCTTCAACTGAGGTTCTCCTGGACTATGTTGCTGATATAAAGAGATGCGGCTTACAAGGGCTTGACTCCCTGTCGTCTATCAAGAAGAAGAAGAAGAAGAGAACAATCAATCCTAGCGAAAAAGATCACTGGGCTGTAAAGAAGGTATGGTATGGTATGAAAGCAAAAGCCTGATCCATGCAAAGTGTTGCAGTCAGAGACTGCACGTGGGCTAAGATACTGTCAGGTTGCTCAGGCCTAGACAGATATGAGGAAGAAAAAGAACAGGAAATGGTAGTGAGACTCCAGCGTGTCTCAGCATGCAGCTCACTACCGTTGGCCAATCAATTTAGCACTGTGTTAGCCGCACAGCACAAAGTACTGCACAATTGAACATCCGTGCGCTGTAGAGGAGGCATACACTATTGTTGAATCCAACAGGAAATGGAGGCACTATCTACTTGATAGACCATCTAAACTGGTTAATGATCAGCGCTCAGTAACATTCATGTATGCTGCCGGCCAAAAGAGTAAAATCAAGAACGATAAGATACAGCGCTGGAAAACCGAGCTTTCCGAATACAAGTATGATGTTTCAGTATGCTCGGCGTTCTTGTTCTGGGACTTCTTGGCTAACTATGCCAGGTTCGGTTCCTCCTGCAGCGATGCGATCGGTTATCTAATTATCAACCGTTGGTGGTGGAAGTGGAATTCCTGAGTTGTAACCTTCATTACGCTCGCATTGCTCATCAAGATGGTAAAACAGAAACTGTATCACTAATCCGTTTAGCGCCAACAGTTCGATAAACGACAACAGATCTTTGTGATAATCCTGACATCGAACAAAGGACAACGGATGTAACACAAGAAGACCGCAATCAGTGTAGATGTTGCTGACGTCACTGCATGAAACCCTTATCCCTGTTTCCCCGGAACTACTAGAAAAGCAGCAATGTGTTCGCCGCTACGGTCAGCACATGTACTCTGGTTCTAGATAAGTAAAGCACTACTTATTCTATATGAACGTGGATTCTTTTTGAACACAATTCGGATCATATTCTACAACTATACAATCACAAACTATCATCAACTCGCTTTGGCGGTACAAACACAAACAAAACCACCTTGGCTGGCTTGCCGAAATACCTCCGTGGTGCCAGCTGGGTGGGCTCGGTTCTCCGAGCTCAGTGAAAGGTTCGGCGGTGGTGTCTGAGGGTGTGGTGGGTTTTCGCCTGGCAAGCGTTCTCCCTATAAAAAGCAACAAAAATCCAATGATGACATCACGACGCGGCGGATGTGACTCGCCGCTCCAAAAGTCACTGCCTTTTGTCCTATCCAAGGACATTGTATGGTGCACAGGCAAAAACTGAAGTCACCAACCTATCAACGGGGTTATCGGGCTCTGAACTGGAAATTCCCAGAAAAGGGCGTATGAACCGCTTCGTCGGTCACCGGCCACCGATAGGTGCGAACCTCTCTCGCTCCACTGCCTTGTAGGTAAAGGCTCGGGGTGGGACCCCCTAAACGAAATCTCCCCTCTCGGTTTGAGGCACCCGGAGTATCATGCCTACGTCAACATGGCCGATGACAACGCTTTGACCCCTTCTCGCTTTGTACATCTCATTGTTTATGTTGAACGGCACTATATCTGTATCAGATTGTGCAAATATAATAATAATCATCATCATCATCATCAAATGCCTTTGGTAAGTTTTTACATATGGCACGCCATGTTTAATACACTCTAATCGCGGTCCCTCTTTCATGTCTAATGAACTGAGAAAATTCCTCTGCAACAGTGGCATCGCCACTAGCCGTACAACGCCATATAATCCACAGTGCAACGATCAATTTGAACGGCTCAATGGCACTTTATGGAAGTCGATTCTACTTGGTCTGAGATCTCGTGCTCTCCCGTGGTCCTTCCTTCTGGATGCGCTACAATCAATTCGATCGATACTGTGTACCACTAAAAACAACACCACATGAACACCTATACGTATACAACCGTCGGTCAGCGGCAGAACTACCCTTCATTTGTTGCTAACTACATCCGTTATTGTGTTGCTCAAGAAGCATTCGTGTGATTACAAATGTTTTTGTTGAATAATTTGAATTGTTAGAATGCAACCCGCAATATGCCCAAGTCCATTCAATCCATCATCTTGCTCTAAAAATAACGATTGTCTGCAGGCCACTCGCACTCCTATGGAAAACATACCCGTTCATGCTGACGAACATTTTGAAATTCCTGAATTCGGTACGCATGATTGAGCAAAGTGTATCGCTTCCCAATTTAATCAACCTGATACAGATAAATCAAAACTCGAGAAGCATATACAAAACAACAGAGTTCATTTTTACATTTTCTATTTAACGGCATACTCCCATTCAAATTCTATGGAGGAGAATGCAATGATTGAACTTTGCTGCTATATGCTTTATTACCATTTTCCACTATTATTATTATAATACATGTAATACTCTCTCTATTGCAGCTATTCCACTCCAATTGTGAATTGAATACAGCCTGGGTTACAGGAAATCATTCTTCTTACCTGT
>JACCGJ010018739.1:0-35088 GCA_013407085.1 Atriophallophorus winterbourni | reverse complement strand
TCGCGTGTTTCCAGCAGATCATCCATGAACTAATAATCAAAGAAAAACTAGCAGGCACGTCCGTGTGCACTGGTCGAGATAAAGCCGACCACGACAAAAACCTACCCAACTTTTGAAAACTGCAAAAACGTAAGGACTAATTTCAATGATACGCAGAGTATAATTGCCGTCAGTTCTATGAAAATACTCGGTTAAGATGCGTCCAAAGGTATGATTAAAACGGTCCAAGACCGCTTAACCCATCTAAGAGCATTATCAAAACCAGTCAATCTTAAATCTCAACAAGCAGTTGGCATGTTTGCCTATTAGTCCCATTAGATATCCGGGTTTCCAAACACTATATATCCACTGATTCATAACCGAGTTTCCCTCTTCCTGAATCTGCACTTACTGCATTCAAACAATTAAAAAGCTGTATCGAGGATGCCCTACTAATCACAATCGATCATGCGGTTTCATTGACAGTAGAAACTGATGCATCCGACATCGCGATCGCCGCAACGCTTAATAGGAGTGGTAGCCTAGTAACTTTCTTCTCGCGAACGTTGAATAGCAATGAGCAGCACCACTCAGTTATCAAAAAGAGGCGTGTGCACTCGTGGAGGCAGTCCGGAAATTGAGGCATTATCTTATAAATCACCCATTCAGACTAGTGACAGACGAACGTTCCGCCTCCCTTATGTAGGACAACCAATAACATAGTAAAATTGAAAAAACTACAAGATTCAACGTTGGCGTTTAGAGCCGTCACTGGAACAATATGATGTAATTTACGGATCAGGTCTACAGAATCAAGCAGCGGATGCACTTTCACGCTTCATATGTGGTTTGGTGGAATCATGAGAACTTACATGATAACTTATATTACTCAGTTTCGATTTCAATGGGTCACTACCATCAAAACGCCGGAACCGTAACTTGCCCTGACATGACATCACTGACATGATTTTTACTTACTTGTGCTGTACTCCTTTTGCATACAGTTACTAGATTTTTTATTTACATTTCAGCACATGTACTCTCGTTCTAGATTAGTAAAGCGTTACTTATTCTATGATGATGTGAAAGCACAAGCCTGATCCAGGCAAAGTGCCATACAGTCAGAGACTGCACGTGGGCTAAGATACTGTCAGGATCATACTCTACAACGTTACAATTTACTTATCTAAAACTCGATAGATCCAACATAACGACCAAGATTCTTCGACGCTGATCCCAACTCACCAGACGCACCCAAACGCTGGAATCATTGGTCTCGTACGCTTAATACTTATCTGAACTATGTGGAACCTTCCAAATCTGACAAACTCGAAACGCACATTCATTTCCTGGATCCTCTGGTGCCTGATAATATTGCGGACTGTGTCGATTACAATTCTGCATTAGAGGCGTTGCGTCAACTTTATGTCCGCCCAAAAATTATTATTTATGCTAGATATCTCTTTCAAACGTGCAAGCAAGAACCCGATCAAGACGTTGATCAGTCTTTGGCCAAGGATTGTGAACTCAAAGCTGTCACTGCAGTAGAATATCAAAACAAATGTATCCGAGATGTTGTGATAAACGGAATTCAGTAATCTTCTATTTGCAAAAAGCTGTTGGCCCAGTCAGAACTCAATCAGACGGAACACACAGACTTGCGAGATTTCTTGAATTAGCTCACAAGCAATCTCAGTTATGTACAGGTAATCAGTCCCTCTTATGTTCAGCCATCTCATAGACACAACAAAAACTGATCGAGTACTCACCACAGTCTAATCTGTGTGGTGATCGTACCACTGCTTTATCAACATCAATGCAATCTTGTTATTTCTGTGGTTATACCCGACATCCTCGTTCAAAATGCCCTCCACGAGAGGAAGTGTGCAATCTTCGTGGCGAAATAGGTCATTTTCAGCGCGTATACCGTTTAAAACTGCGCGTTAATGCCAGTTGTATCATCTATGTCTGTTGCCGCTGTACCTGCTTGCTTATCCTGCATTATCACAACTGTTGAAACTAACGGAATCACCATCCTTTCGATACTGGGAGTTCTTGTAGTTTCATCAGCTCTAATAATTGGAAAGTTTGTCCCAGCTCTTCAGTGGTCAAAATGTCGTTTATGCCACTCTTGGTTTATTGTTCTGTATCCATTCAATACGGGTGTGCCGTATATAAAAATGTCTAACTATTCGTACTACCTAATCTCGGCGCGGATGTGCAATCGTGCAGTACTTTGTGCTGTGCGGCTAACATCGTGCTAAATTGCTTGGCACTTTGTCTAGATCAGGCTTGTGCTGTCATACCATACCATACTGTGGATGCACGATGCATGTGATGATCTCATGTTCCACATCGTGTCATATTGTGCACAGCCGATTCAAAGGCCCGCTAGCTATACGGATGTGGGATTTCGCGGTTTTATGTCCTTCTCACATTGCCTTCTTTGATTTCTACCGGAGCACATGTTGCCGTGTTGCTTGGTATTTTGTCTGGTTCTAGGGTGCGCTGATGTGCAATCGTACATTACTTCTGCGCTGTGCGGCTAACATCGTGCTAAATTGATTGGCCATCGGTGGTGAGCTGCATGCTGTAACAGGCTGGAGTTTCACTGCCTTTTCAATTTTTTTCTCATATCTGTCTAGGCCTGAGCAACCTGACAGTATCTTGGCCCACGTGCAGTCTCTAACTGTACGGCACTTTGCCTGGATCAGGCTTGTGCGTTTATACCTACCTACCTACCTACCTACATACATACATACATAATCTCTGCTCTGAAGTCCTATTGGAATGTGACTTCCTTGGTCTGCACTCAAAGATTGAAATTTCATTCGGTGGATATCGTGATGCATTTACACTCTGCGGATTGACTGCTATAAGCGTTGAATCTTCCTCACACTTTACGAAATTGTCGCCAGCTTGCAAGCCTATTGTAAGCAAATTAAGAAGACATTACCCAGATGATGAACAATTCATAAGAACTGAAGTTGACCGCTTGTTGCAAGAAGGCATAATTGAGTCTTCAATGTCACCATGGAGAGCCCAAGTGCTTATCCCCACAAACGTCGAATGGTCGTAGATTACAGTCATACCATCAATCAGTTTACATTTTTGGATGCATCTCCATTGCCGCGTCTTGATAAAAAAGAGATCTCACGCTTTGGAATTTATATTACTTTAGACCGTTAATCTGCATACCATCAAATTCCGATAGCTGCAACCGACCGTTCATACAGCGCTTTAAAAGCTTGTGGTAGCCTATTCCAGTTTTGACGCATACCACTCGGTGTTACAAATGGTGTAGTATGTTTTCAGCGCGCTATTGACGACATCATAAAGTCCGAAAATTTGAAAAACACGTATGTCTAAATAGACAACGTCACGGTTCGTGGCAACACTCAGGAGGAGCATGATGCTCATTTCGATTCGTTCATGAGAGCTACAAGGAAGTATGGAATATAACTTAATGACAGTAAGATTGTCACCGCCGCCAGGGATATCTGTCTCTTGGGTTACAAGGTTTCCAATGGTGTGATTAGACCTGACCCAGAACGTATGGAACCTATTCGTGAGCTACCACCCCACGTAACGCTACAGAACTGCAACGCGTGATTGGAATGCTTGCTTACTACTCTCATTACATACCTGTTTTCTAAATAATGGCATGAAAACACAAGCCTGATCCAGGCAAAGTGCCGCACAGTCAGAAACTTCACGTGGGCTAAGATACTGTCAGGTTGCCCAGGCCTAGACAGATATGAGGAAGAAAAAAGAAAACATTCCCTCTACCTGACGTCCAGGCAAACTTTGAAAATCTGAAAAGCGAACTTGAATATGCAATACTTATTACGATAGACTATAACGAACAATTGGACGTCGAAACAGATGCTTCCGATTCCGCTTCTCTTAACCAGAACCACAAAACCGTTGCCTTTGTCCCGGTGATTACTCCACAAATGTTTCGCATTCTTTATTCCACATACGTGAGACCAGTTTTGGAATATGGTTTGGCAGCCAAATATCCTCAAACTAAGGGAGAACTGACCAATTGGAAAAATTGCAAAAGCGGGCGACGAAACGAGTACAAGGATTGAAATCAATTCCTTATGTGGAGAGAGTTCAACGCCTCAACCTCAAGTCGCTCAGTATTCGGCGTGTGCGCTACGACCTGCTGCTAACTCGTCGCATATTACTGGGAGCTTATGGTGACGAGCTGCGCGAGTTTTTCCCTCTCGTGACGGACTCAAGAACCCGTGGCCATGCTCTAAAGCTTCAAAAAACGAAGGACACTACGCCTACCTCAGGGATTCACGCTCTCGACAAGAATTGTTAACTTGTGGAATGCGCTTCCGGAAGAGGTTATCTCAGCGAGCTCTGAAAACCAATTCAAGCAACTTTTGGATAAGGTGTTGCCTGTAATCACGGCGAAGCTGAACAACACTGGACAGGATTTCTTCAACTGAGGTTCTCCTGGACTATGTTGCTGATATAAAGAGATGCGGCTTACAAGGGCTTGACTCCCTGTCGTCTATCAAGAAGAAGAAGAAGAAGAGAACAATCAATCCTAGCGAAAAAGATCACTGGGCTGTAAAGAAGGTATGGTATGGTATGAAAGCAAAAGCCTGATCCATGCAAAGTGTTGCAGTCAGAGACTGCACGTGGGCTAAGATACTGTCAGGTTGCTCAGGCCTAGACAGATATGAGGAAGAAAAAGAACAGGAAATGGTAGTGAGACTCCAGCGTGTCTCAGCATGCAGCTCACTACCGTTGGCCAATCAATTTAGCACTGTGTTAGCCGCACAGCACAAAGTACTGCACAATTGAACATCCGTGCGCTGTAGAGGAGGCATACACTATTGTTGAATCCAACAGGAAATGGAGGCACTATCTACTTGATAGACCATCTAAACTGGTTAATGATCAGCGCTCAGTAACATTCATGTATGCTGCCGGCCAAAAGAGTAAAATCAAGAACGATAAGATACAGCGCTGGAAAACCGAGCTTTCCGAATACAAGTATGATGTTTCAGTATGCTCGGCGTTCTTGTTCTGGGACTTCTTGGCTAACTATGCCAGGTTCGGTTCCTCCTGCAGCGATGCGATCGGTTATCTAATTATCAACCGTTGGTGGTGGAAGTGGAATTCCTGAGTTGTAACCTTCATTACGCTCGCATTGCTCATCAAGATGGTAAAACAGAAACTGTATCACTAATCCGTTTAGCGCCAACAGTTCGATAAACGACAACAGATCTTTGTGATAATCCTGACATCGAACAAAGGACAACGGATGTAACACAAGAAGACCGCAATCAGTGTAGATGTTGCTGACGTCACTGCATGAAACCCTTATCCCTGTTTCCCCGGAACTACTAGAAAAGCAGCAATGTGTTCGCCGCTACGGTCAGCACATGTACTCTGGTTCTAGATAAGTAAAGCACTACTTATTCTATATGAACGTGGATTCTTTTTGAACACAATTCGGATCATATTCTACAACTATACAATCACAAACTATCATCAACTCGCTTTGGCGGTACAAACACAAACAAAACCACCTTGGCTGGCTTGCCGAAATACCTCCGTGGTGCCAGCTGGGTGGGCTCGGTTCTCCGAGCTCAGTGAAAGGTTCGGCGGTGGTGTCTGAGGGTGTGGTGGGTTTTCGCCTGGCAAGCGTTCTCCCTATAAAAAGCAACAAAAATCCAATGATGACATCACGACGCGGCGGATGTGACTCGCCGCTCCAAAAGTCACTGCCTTTTGTCCTATCCAAGGACATTGTATGGTGCACAGGCAAAAACTGAAGTCACCAACCTATCAACGGGGTTATCGGGCTCCGAACTGGAAATTCCCAGAAAAGGGCGTAGGAACCGCTTCGTCGGTCACCGGCCACCGATAGGTGCGAACCTCTCTCGCTCCACTGCCTTGTGGGTAAAGGCTCGGGGTGGGACCCCCTAAACGAAATCTTCCCTACTTCGGTGTAGGCAACCGGGTAGTATCATGCCTTTTTTTTTGTTTTTTTTTTTTTTTTTTTTTAACCGTTTTTCAACGATGCCGATGACAAGCTTTGTACCCCCCTTCTCGCTTTGTACATCTCATTGTTTATGTTGAACGGCACTATATCTGTATCAGATTGTGCAAATATAATAATAATCATCATCATCATCATCAAATGCCTTTGGTAAGTTTTTACATATGGCACGCCATGTTTAATACACTCTAATCGCGGTCCCTCTTTCATGTCTAATGAACTGAGAAAATTCCTCTGCAACAGTGGCATCGCCACTAGCCGTACAACGCCATATAATCCACAGTGCAACGATCAATTTGAACGGCTCAATGGCACTTTATGGAAGTCGATTCTACTTGGTCTGAGATCTCGTGCTCTCCCGTGGTCCTTCCTTCTGGATGCGCTACAATCAATTCGATCGATACTGTGTACCACTAAAAACAACACCACATGAACACCTATACGTATACAACCGTCGGTCAGCGGCAGAACTACCCTTCATTTGTTGCTAACTACATCCGTTATTGTGTTGCTCAAGAAGCATTCGTGTGATTACAAATGTTTTTGTTGAATAATTTGAATTGTTAGAATGCAACCCGCAATATGCCCAAGTCCATTCAATCCATCATCTTGCTCTAAAAATAACGATTGTCTGCAGGCCACTCGCACTCCTATGGAAAACATACCCGTTCATGCTGACGAACATTTTGAAATTCCTGAATTCGGTACGCATGATTGAGCAAAGTGTATCGCTTCCCAATTTAATCAACCTGATACAGATAAATCAAAACTCGAGAAGCATATACAAAACAACAGAGTTCATTTTTACATTTTCTATTTAACGGCATACTCCCATTCAAATTCTATGGAGGAGAATGCAATGATTGAACTTTGCTGCTATATGCTTTGTTACCATTTTCCACTGTTATTATTATACATGTAATACTCTCTCTATTGCAGCTATTCCACTCCAATTGTGAATTGAATACAGCCTGGGTTACAGGAAATCATTCTTCTTACCTGTTTGTTTGAACGATCAAACAGAACACCTATACAGTCCGATATGGCAGGAGTTTACGAAGTCCTTTGACGAATAACCTTGGTCTTGTTCAAGCTGATTATTCACCAAAATTTTGTTTGCAGACAAAAACAGTCCACAAGCAACGGAAACTAGTCTTGAAAGCCAGCAAGGCTGGCTGACTGTCAAACGACTCAGATAAAAAAGCTGGCCACCAAATCACGTGCCTATATAAATGCCCATGTTTTCACCACTAAAGCGTACATAAGCAACAAAACAAAATGTCGGGCAGTGTGGGGGTAGGATCATATCGTTGTTTAACGCCTCAGTTAATATTTAAGATCGCATGATGTGCAATCGTTAAAGTAGACGGTCCAGTTAATGCCCGAGTGGAGATGAGGGCATAAATATTCGAGGAAGAGAAGTAAATGCGTGGGTTAGGAAAAGCGTTCCAATTATCAGCTCGGCTTAAGGAAACTAATCCTAAAATTATTGCTTGGGCAGTAACTTTAGCTTGTGACTATGATGGTGTTAACAACATTACATCGATAGCAGGTACCGATTACTTAACTGTAATACAACCATGACAAGTTATAATCATAAAATGATGGGGAAGGTTGAGACCTAAAAAACCACTGAAACTGTAGATTAGCACAGCCACACTGAGATGAGGTACTTGCAATATAAGCCTGTGATCCGAGCGCACGCTAAGTAGACTTTTGTCCTGGTCATTTTCATGGCAATCAAGGCTAAACCTTCCACCGAAAAATTGCTTGTAGCGAATAGTCATCATCATCATCATCATGAAGCACAAGTCTGGAGCCAGACAAAGTGCCAAGCAATATGAGGCAGGAAAAGCAGATAAGCAAGCGCGTGGAAAAGGGAAAGCAGGCAAGCGGAATACGCAAAAGGAAATGCACAAAAAAGCAGCTTGTTTTTGTAGTTTCACTGCATGCGATTTTTTGGTTTTTTGTTTGTTTTGTTTGTTTTTTATGTAAAATAATAGCAAATAAAAAAAAACTTATGACTACACATCATAAAATACACTGGCGCCACATGACTTCGGTTTGTAGCCATATGCGTTTAAGGTTTCCAGCCAACTATTAGGTGGAGCTTTTGGACCCCACCCAGGCAAACGAATACGCCCAAACTGAAGCCTAGCGTACGGTGAGTTTCCTCATCCAAACGCGCCACGTCATGGACTGGACAAACCGATCTTTTCTCCAGGCTTTGTCAAGGCTCTGCGCATAAGGCGCGCTACAGTTAAACGGTGAGAGGCAATCTTTACCACATGTCCCAACCATCGTCAGAGCGAGAAGCAAGCATCAGCATGTATCTAAGTCGTGGCCACCTGGTCCTAACACCCGCTTGCAGACATCGATATTTGTAACACGATGCCGCCACCGAATGCGAGCAATTCTACGCAGGCAACGGGCATCAAAAACGGAAAGCCGACGGACATCTTCCGCTCGGATAGACAGGTTTCGCAGCCATAAAGGAGTGTAGCGCGCACCACTGCGTTGTACACTCGGCCTTTAGTATGGAGTGATACATCGCGTCGACGCCACAGGTGGCGAAGGTTAGCAAACGCTGCACCCGCTTTGCGAACACGATGTGAGATCTCGTCCTCGACACAACCTCCAGCGGAGATACAACTGCCAAGGTAAACAAAGCTGGCGACCAATTCAAGATTGACATCGCACACAGTTAGGTTTGGAAGAGAGCCGCTCCAATCCTGGGTAAGTGTTTTACACTTGTTAGGCGCAAAGCACATGCCATACCTTGAAGCTTCAAGTGCCAGGCGGTCCAGGGCTTGTTGCATTATATGAGGGTCATCTCCAAGAAGTGCGATGTCATCGGCATACTCTAGATCGGTCGCTCGCTCACACGGCAGAAGTTCAACACCTGTGCCCACCAGGCCAGCTAAAGCTTTTCTCAGGACATCGTCGATCGCGAAGTTAAAAAGGAACGGCGAGATAGGGCAGTCCTGCCGCACCCCGCTGGAGATATTGAACGAGGACGACAATTGTCCGTACGCTCGAACCCTGCCCGAAGTTTGGCAATATAATGCTTTCAAGATCCAAACATACTTCTCGGGCATTCCATGTCTCAGTAGACAGTTCCAAAGACTTTCACGATCGATTGAATCGAATGCCGCTCGGATGTCAAGGAATACCACGATAGTTGGTTTACAAAAAGTGTGGCGTTGCTCCAGTAACTGACGGAGTGTGAAAATTTGATCTATGCACCCTCGGCCGGCACGAAACCCAGTTTGCTCCTCACGGATTTGCTCTTCCCGTTTGGTACTCAATCGATGAAGCAGAATGGACGCCAGTATTTTAGGAGCTACTGAAATGAGACTGATACCCCGATGATTTTCACAGGAATCGCGCCGTCCCTTTTTGAAAATAGGAGCAATTATTGATTCTCTCTAAGGGATCGGAACGCGTTCCTCAGCCCATATGTTGGCGAACAGCGCTTGAAGTTCGCGAACTAAAGCGAAACCGCCATCTTTGAACAATGACGGAGGCAAAGCATCAGCACCTGATGCCCGATGGCGCTTAAGGCTCCGGACTACACTGTAAATCTCTGATTGAGTAGGAGCCTCAAGAGAAATCGACCATGGGGTACAGTGTTCCGTATTCTCGAAATCAGTGGGTGCAGAAGGCCAGTTAAACTGTGATTCAAAATGTTCTGCCCATCGCTCCATGCGTCTGTGCATGTTAAAAACTGGCAAACCATCTGCTTCACGTATCAACTCACTGATGCCTGGTCGCCCGCTTCCAGTTGTTTTGATGAGTTGGAACAATTTTCTGAAATTGCCTACAGCTGCCGCAGATTCCATTTCCGTAGCCTTAGAACTCCACCAACTTTCTCTGTCGGTTCTCAAACTGGCAACCAGTTTACGTTTAATAAGCCTTCGTGACGCATCATGTATGCTATCAGCAGAAAGCAACCGACGTCGGTCCATTAATTGGAGAGAATTCGCAGAAACCCAGTGCTGAGCTACACGGGAAGTCAACCCACAACTATCCAACGCGGCGGTTTCCAAGGAGGTTTGAATCCCACTCCATTGGTCATCGATACTATTTTGGGGAACTGTAGACAGATGCAGACTCAAATTGGCCTGAAACCCTCGGAGAACCGGGAGATCGTTAAGCCTAGCAACATTCAACTGCCTTGCAACATTTCTACGTTTCCCACCAAAACGCATCGATAGCTTAGCACAGACTAACGCATGATCGGACTCTAGACAGGTGCCCCAGTAGGAGCGGCAATCTTGCACACTCCCTCGCCAGGAGCAACTGATAGCAATATGGTCAATTTGCGTGAACAAGGCCGCCGATGGAGATCTCCAGGTGGAACAGTGACGCTTCGAATGGCGGAAGTTAGTGCTAGCAAGGTACAGTCTGTGCTCTGAGCACAAGTTAAGCAATCTTTCGCCGTTGTCATTACGATGACAATCGAGACCAAACCGTCCACCCACGAAATGCTCGTTTACAGATAGACGGCCTACACGTGCATTCATGGCTCCAGCTAGGACAACGATGTCACTCGTCGATGCAAGTCTAATGAGTTCTTGTAATCTTCCATAAAACTCATCCTTGTCATGTTCAGAGCTACAATTAGTCGGTGCATAGGCAGCAACCACAAACAGGTCGCGGGATTGGTTGCGAAATCGGCCTTTTTTGCACGAACCCTGTAGTCTTACTGCACAAAGGCGACTGTCGACTGGGATCCAGTCTAACAGTGTGACCTCAGCTCGCTCACTCAAGACGATTCCGACACCAGCTTGACCAGATACCATCGTCATCAGTGGACAAACGTAAATAGTGTGACTTGCGTAAGTTCGAAGGGTTAGACAATCGTGTAACTGAGCTAGAGATATGCATGCGTGTTTCCGACAAACAGCACACATCGACGTCGAGGCTATCAAGCGTGCGAGCCAAGGCTGCCTGCTGTCCGATGCTAGCTAAAGTCCTTACATAAAACGCAGCTAATTTGAATGGTACGCGTGGGCGGAAAAACGCTCTGGAGGTATTCGAAGCAGGCAAAATATTCAAAGTGGCTGAATTCGGAAACCTCGATGAACAAGCTGCACTTCTGTCAGGGCTAACCAAAGAACCACAAAACGGAAAACAGTTATTAAAAAAATGTGCATGCAGTGTGAGATCATATAAAGCATTTTGAGCAAAGAGCTTGAGAGCACGGGATCTGTCATTTTTACCTTTATTTTCATAATTGCTTGTGGGCGTGATACTACCCGGTTGCCCAGGCCGAAGTAGGGGGTTAGCTTAGGGGGCCCACCCGGAGCCTTTGGCTAAAAAGCCTGAACCACAAGGCAGTGGCTTGAGACTGAGTTTGTCTGACCTCTATCCATCGACCTTCCTGGTATGATTAGCTCTGCTGGCACCAAAAGGCACCACCCAGTATAGCTCAATGGGCCATGAAGGTACACAAACCATCGCACCACGTTAAGGTACAGTCTCAGCGCGACGGTACAGTCAAATAGTGCACTTTTAAAGGGCAAACGTGTTTCAAACACTCACCCATACCAGATAGCTTGTTTAACCTCGGCTGTACATTTTTATCATAACCGATCCCAATCGATAATCTTATCACCTGACAAAATGTGCAATGCTTTTGCCACGTAATGGCATCAGATGCGAAATTGTAAAGAGAGGGTTAAATTTGCCAACATTTGCGGACGCCGCTATTTGTGACCAGGTCATCGACTTTTACTTTTGTGCGACTATCTCCTACTGGAGGATGAGTCGGCTTCGTTGACGTCACGGATTGCAGCCACCCACGCCCGGCGGTTAGAAGCGAGATCCACGCACGTGCAGTCCCTGACTGTGCGGCACTTTGCCTGGATCAGGCTTGTGCTTTCATACCTACCACGCAGATTTTAAGCCAGGTCCGGTCCCACATGCGCCATCCGTAAACCGATCGTAGACCAAGCAGCTCCACATCTGATCTCACGGTGGCGAGCCAAGTCTTCACTTCGGCGGATTACAGCTCCCAATCGTTCAAAAGTGATTGCTCGGATTGACCGGGAGTTCCAGCAAGCGTCTTAAAGTTTATAAGCCATCTTCGAGGGACATATTAAGCACCTTGTCGCCAATTTTGTAATGACGGCGTGGATGTCGCGCTTCGCTGTGCGGGAAGACGGGAGTTGATCCTTACTAAATGTTGCGTTGTGTATACCCTAACAATGGGGTGAAATAAATAAAGCCGGAACGGAACATCTATTGTGGCCCCAGTGATACGTTATTAATGAACAATATTTCGTACAAGGTCATTCTGCACGAATGTGAAATTGAGCACCCGTTATGCGTTGTAACCACGAACGTATTACAGTCACATTGTCATTATCCCTTCGTTAAATGTCTGTCTAGACCCACGCAGCCGGTAATGTTTCAGCCCACATTAAGACTGAAATTCTATGGCACTGTCAGGCACATGCTTCGTGATTTCATTGAATGTTCATTTGCTTCTTGAAGCAGTGCGCGAATTCAAGTTATCTGTCTAGGCCTGGGCAACTTGACAGTATCTCAGCCCACGTGCAGTCTCTCACTGTGCGGCACTTTGCCTGGATCAAGCTTGTGCTTTCATACCATCAGACCCTGCCGGAATAACTCGTTATGTATGGCATTCGCAGGTGCATCACGATTATTCTGATTAATGCTTTAATCCCTGATTTACCAGGTGTCTCAATCGCTGACCAGTTTTAAAATGTCCTTGTTTTCTACTTTCTTATGAGAAACCATCCCACTGAATGTCCTTGTTTTTCCAGGTGCTGCAGGATGCAGCCGATCTCGTACTATCAATGCGCCCTTTCATCGCACACCTTCAAGATCTTCTGAGAGCTTATCAATTGGAAACGATCTCTTGACTCCCCGTTCTTTTCGAAACAAGCGAAACAATTTTTCCCGTGGCTGTGAATCGGTCTACCTTATCGCGCTGTGACAACCGTTTTGCCCCATACTTTCTTGTTGGGTCATTGTAAAATCGTTCATTGTGTATTTGAGATTCTTATTTCAATAAACTTTCTTGTGAACCGAACCTGTTTGACCTTCAACATTTTGAGTTGATGGCAAAACCGTGAAGGCAAATGATGTCCCGCTTTTACTCTTGTTATGTTTGGGTTCACGAATATCTATTAATCGGATTCGAACCGTGATATTATGTACGAAAATATCACTTGAGAATTCAAGATTCACTTGATCCATTGGTGACGAGTTTTTACCGCGATCGGACCTGTTCATCCACCTTTCAATGTTGGTAACATAATCACAAATGCGTTTGACTATGGTGATCCTGGACACACTTGAAGAATCATAAACTGGATATAGATATATGTAACTACGTTGATCTCTCCATACTATGTTTGTACGTATGTACGTCCTTTTATGGAATATTCCATCCAAGCCTCGGCATAATAGCTGAGGAAGGATATCGAACTACTTGACAGGATTTATCATCGTGCGATAAAGTTGGTCTCCCGTTACAGAAATTCGCATTTCAAAGAGCGAATGTTAAAACTAAATCCACACGGAGTGACCTCCTGTTGGCATTCAAAATCTTGAATACTGAAAATCATCCCCTAGAACACTTGCTAAAGCCCAATGGTCTTACCCAAACACTAAAACATTCAAAGGCTTTAAGCATTCTCGATTGGACATTCGTCATAATCATTTCGAACATTTTTAACTGAGTAAATCATGCGCTTTTAAACTCGATGAGTATATGACGAACCATGCGGTATATGACTGTCCCTATTGATGTTTGATGTTTTTACTCCATATACCGCGTCATCCTATGGTTATTGTTAAGCTTACTGCTTTTTCTACCATAAAACTTTCTGAGTTTCATACTATGTTTGCCGTTCCTAACTCTGAAAGCAGTCCTTCGAGTAGTGATTCTCTTCACCATACTTACCGCAAGAAGTTACGCTGATAATGTCTTTTAATTTGGCGAACAGCCAATAATGAATCTACTTATCTACTCATCCGCAGACACCCTCAACTTTCAGTTTCAAATATGGTGTAGTCATTGGATGCGTTATACTGCTCGCCGAGTCTACTCATTGCTGTATTAGACCGAGTCACACTGTGGTCAATAAGGGAATGATAATTCTTCGATCTTGGAAAATGCGACTTTGAACGGGTATCACTAAGATTTGTATTTGAACGCCTTAATAATTTGTGAGAAGCAACTTCAACAGTGGCTTTAAGTTTTAACATTGTTTACCACTGCTGTTTTCGTAGTGAAACATCGACTATTGTAAAACGGGAATAAAACTAATCTAGCGCACAGCACCGGTGCGAATGCATATAGTTCATATTCATCTTATACCTAATAGTTTATTAGATTTTTATTTTCTTTCAATAATTATTTAACCTTAACCCTTTCATGTCTGAATTATTTTCTAACGCGAAATAAAATATTTTTTCTTCGGAAACGAGTTGCCCAGGGGTGAAATAACACAAATAATATAAAAAGTTTGTGATATTCACATAATTGAAAAAATAACAAAATGTAACCAATTGGTTACATCCGGCACAAGTCACCAGTGTACGAATTTGGTGACTTCTGTCGGATGTAACATAAAGGTTACATCTATTTAAACGCAACGCATTTCGAAGATTTTCTGATTTATTCCAATTTTTTTACATAATGTCTTTGTAGGCATGACTAAGTTTATGCTGGAACAAAATTTATAATAACTGAGACTTTCAAACGATTTTTATTCGGCTCACAAAACTGCGAATTGTGAGGATACGTTCGAAACCCGTACCAGCACATACTTTCTCTTTCACTGTGGACAAGTCAATGATGATTGCGAACAAATAAGAAAACCACCCTGCAGCTGGCAAAATTCTGTATGCCGTCGTGCGAAAAAAATTCGGAAAATTCAGTTAGAATTAGCTTAAAATGACTTGCGAAGTTCATGTAACCAAAAGGTTACATTCGTCCTGAAAGGGTTAACCCAATTAGTTATGTACTTTTACGCATGTGTGCCAGTGTCAACTGACCTTGACAGTGTTCACTTGTATTAAATTGATGTGAATGCACACTAGTAGGCAAATCGACCACTGATCCTGGTCATGCCTACAAGACGTGACACATCGTGGGCGTATATTGGCTGTTTAGGGGTAAGGTCAAATCAGTAGTGAAGGGTTGACTACTACATAATCATATTATTATTATATATGCACAATCTGATACAGATATAGTGCGGTTCAACATAAACAATGAGATGTACAAGCGAGAAAGGGGGTACAAGCGTTGTCATCGGCATGTTGAACGTAGGCATGATAATAACAGGTTGACTCACCGAAGTAGGGGAGATTTCGTTTAGGAAGGTCCCACCCCGACGCATTTACCACAAGGGCATGTGAGCGAGAGAGGTTCCGCACCTATCGGTGGCCGGTTGACCGACGGAAGCGGTTCATACGCCTTTTCTGGGAATTTCCAGTTCGGAGCCCGATAACCCCTGTTGATAGGGTTGGTGACTTCATGTTTTTCGTCTGGCCATTTAACAATGTCCTTGGATAGGACAAGGGCAGTGACTTTTGGAGCGGCGAGTTACATCCGCCGCGTCGTAATGTCATCATTGGATTTTTGTGGCTTTTTATAGGGAGAACGCTTGCCAGGCGAAAACCCACCACACCCTCAGACACCACCGCCGAACCTTTCGCTGAGCTCGGCGAACCGAGCCCACCCAGCTGGCACCACGTGGAGGTATTTCGGCAAGCCAGCCTAATCATATTCCCTGTCCTAATTATCACACTTGGTCTGACGAAGCTTCTGTGCCAGAAATGAAATCCTACCTAAAACCTGCTCTAAGCGATTGCACTCAAGTTGTTTGCATGATGAATACACGATCGGTACCGAACATTCTAATCGAAAAGCAATAAGCCCATAAATTTATATAGTTCGGACTATTTTTATGCGCCTAATAACATAATTCTGCATTAGTACTTGTGGTCTGATGGCCAATCACGTGTCGTGTGCAATAAATATGAACTGCTATGAGATTTTTCAAGTCACTGAGGTGTGTATGCTTTCACTCAAGTGTACTATTAGAAATATTTGGACACGTGCCGCCCATGTGTTTTTTAGGGTCAACTTAGTGTCGCATTCAGGATTACTCTGTCAGCTGACATTGCAAACTTCCACTACTCATCAAGTGTGGTATATTTGTACTTTTATGCAGATTGAGCAAACTACCGTACTCAGACAAAGTGCTTTTCGAACAGATTACTGCTATTTCGTACGTTTGTTTTACTTGGAACAATCTGCCAGATTATGTAAACTCACCAAATCAGCAAACTTTCAAGAGAAGCCTTGTTGCATTTTTGACCCTAAACCCGTGCATCGAAGAAAACTATACATCTTAACACCATGCATCTACATTTGTTATCCCACAAATCGAAAACAATTTCTGCCCTTTGGATTTTTAATTGATTCTTGAACTGCTCAGTAATCAACCTAATCCAATTTTGCTTGTTATATTATTCGTTGTTACCATATTACTATGTGGTTTTTTGTACAGCTATATGCGTTTTAGACCATTGAAATTGAATTGAATTGGATAGCTCAGTATATAGTAAGAAATTTAGAACGAAGATAGTGTGAAATAACTGTGAATCTGTTGTATCGACTTCACGTAGTTACCCGCGCTGCAGGAAATCTGAGTCTAAAAGGGTACTTTCACCGATCCATAAACAGCCTAATAGCGTGAATTTAAGCCAGATATTTTATGACGCAGTTGATAATTTATCAGATTCTTTTTATATCACCGATGAATCTTATAGTATGCCATTGTGGCATTCACACGGAAGATGGTAACCGTATCAACCCAGCGCAATAATTAGTCACTGCAAATTTCACTAAAGTATTCACATACAAGAGAGATCAGCGCCTCGAATGAGTTAAAGCGTTCGCGTTTGTTAGTTAATATTCACGAAAGTTTTCAGTGCAACTTATTAATGATAACTTTCCAAAGGAATTGCATCGCAGCCTTACCACTGTATGATATCTAAACAGTTCGAACCATGCTCACTTTGGTGCAGCGTGGTGCCTATACACTACAAGTCGTTGAATGCCAACCCTGCACCTTATTTCGTCAGTCCCAGTTAAATGAGTTACCATTTAACCCTGCGAAGTGTAAAATGCTGCAGCTTGGAAAATCTGCACCACACGTATCAGCTTGGCACGCATGATCTCGTCTGGACCACAGCAGTAAAAGATCTTGGTATCTGGGTTTCGTGTAACCTTAAGCCAGGACATCAAAATCCCGCATGGTGTACAATAAAGCTTGACGTATCTTAAGTCTTCTCAAAAGAATATTCAGGATTTTTACGCCCGAAACCCTACCCCGAGTAACTAATACATATATACGTCCTGTTATGGAATATTCCATCCAAGGCTGGGCACCATGGCTGAGGAAGGATATCGAACTACTCGACAGGATTTATCATCGTGCTACAAAGTTGGTCTCCCGGTACAGAAATTTGCCTTTCACAGAGCGGATGTTAAAACTGAAGCTACACGATTTTACCCAACGGCGGATACGTAGTGACCTCATGTTGACATTCAAAATCCTGCATACTGAAAACCATCCCCTCAAACACTTGCTAAAGCCCAATCGCCTCACTCGAACACGAACACATTCAAAGGCTTTAAGCATTCCGCATTCTCGATTGGATATTCCTCGTAATTTTTTCTGGGTAAGAATTTGTTTCACTTGGAACTATTTGCTTGAAAAAATCACACGCTCAGAATCTGTTGAGGTTTTCGCTTCCAAACTCGATGAGTTTATGACAAACTATGCGGTATGTGACTGTCCCTATTGATTTTTCAGATATTTTATATTTTTTTTATACCTTCCATATACCTTGTCATCCTATGGTTATTGTTAAGCTTACTGCTTTTTCTACCATAAAATTTTCTGAGTTCTGAGTTCTGTTTATTACGATGAATTCTGACACTGAGCGTTGATCCAACGACTTCAGGTTTGTGATCGATTGGTTGGGTCAAGTGGTGCCAAACGGTTTCATTTTCACTTGCGCTTACACCATTTGATTAAAAAACCACTTGCTGTCATATGGTCAATGCGGAATCAATAACACGTATAATAAAACACAGACCACCAAATCTGCTACAGTTGTTACGCCCTTGCAATAAGCATTTTATTGGTATAGAATCAAAGGAGAGTTCCGAACGCTGTCAATGTGCGCACGTATGACTAGGAAAAGGCGAAACGGTTGATTGTCTGCATTTAATAGCTTTAGTATCAATCGATTGGTCTCAAGGATTCGAATAACTTAAAAATATTGAATGTTTTCGAAAGATAAAATTTCCCAGGAAAGAAATTTTGAATGTTTAATGGTCTCCATTTTCAGATGAACCTGAAATATTTTCTATCTTGATTAAATCTTTGTAAATGCAGATTAAATGATTTATGGTTGAAAACACATTCAACTTTATTTAACTACAGGTTCGAAATATAGATACAAATATAGATACGTATAAATAATACGAATCGGTCCAAATGACTGGGGAAACGCTGATGATTGATTTATTAAAGGTAAGATTCAAGATTTATGGTTGAAAAAGCAATTAACTTTACAATAACCATAGAGTCGAACTGTAGGTACAAATGTATATATGTGTAGAAATAAAATCAAAATCAATGGGACGATGAGAGTTTATTAATAATTTGGGGCCAACATTTGGATTAGCTCGCATATAATCGTCAAGTTTCGATTTCAATATAGGTACACTGTTTGAACTTAGGAAATTGGCAGGTAGGGAATTGCAAACAAAGCACACACGGGCGGAATAAAAAATACCTGCGGCAGTTACGTTTGGAGTGTGGTATTTCCAACTTGCAACTATGACCACGGCTGTTGCTGGAAGTTCGAAGGTGGAATAATAAGTCCAAGGTGCGGGAAGCAGTAGTAAGTATTTTGTATGCGAGGATAAGATCACCTCGCATTCTCTTTTGTGCAAGTGTCCTTATCTCTAGTCATCTGATTCGCTCGGCGAATAGCGTATTTTCAAGTCTGTTAACAAGCTTAGAAGCCCTCTGATATATACGATCCAGAAGTAAACTGTCTTTTTGAAGCCATGGTGTCCAGGCTTGTGCAGCATAGTCTAGAATCGGGTGTATATGTGTTTACCATGAGAGGAAAACACCCGGGGAAAACGTCCAAATTTCCGCCGTAACATACGGAGCAGCCGAGACGCGCTTTTGTAAACGGTTTCGCATTGCAGATCATTTTTCAAACTACGGCAAATAATAACACCCAGGTCCATTTCTTCCAAAGTTTACTCCAGGATTTTGTCTCCGAGCTTGTATGGATAGTAAAAGCCAAGGTCACGACCGATCTGAACGATCTTGAACTTTTGCTTATTCAATGGCAGTTTATTTTCGGATGACCAGTTGAACAAAGCATTCAAATCGTTTTGTAGCAAAATACAATCATCAGCATAGCTGATTCGCCTCCATACTTTCAGATCGTCAGTAAACAGAACCATCTTGCTATTATTTGGTATTGGCAAATCGTTCATATAGATTAGGAACAGTATTGGTCCAAGCACTGAGCCTTGTGGAACACCGCTAGTGACATCGCTTTTCTTCGATAATGGGCCATCCACGCGAAATCTGATGTGTCTGTTGCTGAGGTAATCACTTATCAATTTATATACCGAAGACAGGAAGGTCACCGACCTGTAATTTTTAACTTCAGAACGGCAATCACGTTTGTAAATGGGTGTTATTTGTCCCAGCTTCCAGGCTTTTGTTGCCACACCAGCTTGGAGCAAATTATTAAACTTGCAGCATAGAGGTTCAGAGAACTACGCATGGCAGGTTTTGAGAAGCTTTGGAGTTATCTCGTCTGGTCCTGGAGATTTCTTTACGTTTAATTTTCGTAAGTGCTGCGCTACCACCATCGGAGTAATCAATACTTCACTCAAGGTCGGTCGGTCAAGTCGAATGATTGGTTCCTAATCAGGCTCCGTGGATTTCGACGCTAAAGCTCCGGCATAAAAGTCTGCTAACAGGTCAACGGTTTGATTAATGGATTCTGTGAAGCTGGACGAAATTTTTATGGCAAAGACTCTTGGTTTAATATTCGTTCTATCGTTTACGAGTCTATATAAGAGCTTCGGATTCTGGTGAATCTGAGAAATCAATTGCGATTGAAAAGCTTGTTTATCATCTCGAAATAAGCTGATGACTTTGTTTCGATTTCGGATATAACGGCATTTGCGTTGTCTCGTACTTTGACGCCGGGATTAGATAAGATAACCACTTTCTGATTCAAGATTGTTACAAGCGTTAGCTAGCATACAATCGTCAATTTTGATTTGAATATAGTTAAACTAGTAAAGTTTTCTTAAGTGACAGGTAGGGAATTCCAAGCAACACGCACACGCATCGAATTAAAATACCAGCGGTAGTTCGGTTTGGAGTCTAGTATTTCGAACATACAACCGTGATCTCGGAAGTTGCCTGGGGTTCGAGGTTGGATTAGGTTATCCAGGAGGTGGGAAATAGTAGTGAGAACTTTGTATGTAGCGATAAGTTCGTCACGCATTCTACTTTAGCTTAAGTTCATTCGTCTGAGGAGCACAACATCTGGAATATTTTGTAAACTGTCGACAAGCTTAGGCGCTCGATGATGTAACCGGTCATGATTGCGCAGCATAGTCTCGAACAGGATGTATACATAAGTTCATCATTAAAAGAAACGAGACCGTGGAAAAGCCGAAAGATCCACCGTTTAGCATGCCTAACACATGAGAAACGCGTTTGTACACAGGTTCACATTGTAGACAATTTTCAACCTACTACAAATCCAGAAACCTAGGTTAGTTTCTTTGACTGTGAAATCCAGACATGCGGGCTCCGAATGTGTATGGGTGAGACACATTGGGATCGCAGCCCATATGTATGATTTTAGACTTTACATATTCAATGAATGATTAATTTAGGATGACCATTCGTGGCAGAAATCAATCATCGATGCTGCTGATTCCTCTCCATATTGTCATATTTTCAGTCATTTGATGTTATTAAATCGTTCATGCAGATCAATAGCAGACTTTTGGATCAACGCTAGTGACATTGATTTACTTCGACGTTAGAACATCCACACGAACTCTAAATATTCGGTTTCGAAGATAGTCTCGTATCAATTCATATAGTTTATCAAGAACACCATGTTTCTGCAGCTTTTTGAAGACCAAATTATCATATAATCTGTGGACCAGTGGTTGTCATTTTAAAGGCAAGTTTATTGTTAATATATTCTTAGAAAACTCATTTTCAAAGAAGAGATAGAAACGTCAACCAAAAATCTTTAAAAAATGTTTCATTTAAGTTATCAATCCATTTATTGATTGTGACGAAGTGAAAAAGGTTTCAACGTCTTCAGCCAAAACAATAAAGAATTTCAAACCTAATTTTATTGACTGTTTATTAACGAGTACTAAATTATGTGAATAATTTATTGGGCGTTCCCTGATTACATCTGGTGCCACGATAACACAGTAGATAGGATTTTGTTATGTCACTCGGACGGCTCCAGCTCGAATTATAGATCCCATAACCCAGATCCCCAACAGAGCCTGGCGTGTTATTAGTACCAATATTTGTTAGCATATTAACTGTAACAGCCTTGTACCTTGTCCAGTAAACAAAATTACATGGCGATACAGCCGGTGATATGCACTGGCCCGATTTTGGCTTCCGATATTCGCACAAGCGTACAACGTACAAGACATCAGCTGAAACATTTTTAGATGTGCGGATTTTTGGTGGGTTGAAATAAACCAACGGAAAATGATAGCTAGTGTACAAACGAGCCTCATTTAATCTGGATACACTACATTAAATCTCTAAAAGTTTTTCATCCTGAAGATTTTCTCAAATAATGAGCACACGGCTTTAGTCCAAGCAACAGGGTGCTGAAATTATATCTTGTTATTTGATCACCTATACACCGGTAATGGAGGTTATTCAAGATATTACCCACACAAAATAACTAAGTAGATTGTAACTTTTTGCGGAAAGAACGATTCGGGGTACCTGATACAGGTATGGGAGCTCTTGAAAGCATGGTCCCATACTATGAATGACCTGTTCTGAAGTCGACTAAGGGGAAGAACGCGGGGTCGATTACCTGCGTTGAACCGACAACCGATGTGTGTAATGACCCTCAAATGTCTAGTAAATCTAAGAATCAAGAATAAGAATGTTATTCTGTATTTAAACATCGTGGTTCTTCGTAAGAACACTATTTAACAGTGGCATACAAGAATAACTTTGTTTACCAATATACCACTGTGTCGTGGCTCACTGAACCTGAACTTACTGTATCGACCTGATGACGACAAAGCCAGAAAGGGGTGGAGATGTGAGCACCACAAAATATTAAATCTCGGAAAAGTGTGACTTTAAATTCTATCCCTTCATGAAGCACCTAATGATAATATTACTCACAAATTTTTTATTCTCAACAATTTTCCTTTTATGGCTATTGTAAAGCAACAGCTATTTTAAACAATAATTATTAACATTTATTGACTGTGGATGCAAATTAGTTGTCATATCAATTTCGGATTTAACTACGCGCATTTGCAATTATGCAATCATGTGATTTCGCAGTCTTGAGTCTTGTAGTAATGTTTGCAAGCCAATGTTTGGCTACCAAATCCTTGTGTAAATTACACCTAGGGTACATTGATTCTTTACAGTTATGAACTGCCTGTCAATAAAGAGCGTGGAGCACATATTTGCACAGAAGTACAGCAGCGTAATTTGAACGCATGTGACATCAAAATTTCGACTGACAAGATTGTGGATTCAAGACTCAAGCTCAATGGTTGAAAAAGCAATTAACTTCACAATAACCACATAGTCGAATTATAGGTACGAAATATAGTACCATTAATTCGACTCTGTGGTTATATATACCGTATTTTTCGGACTATATATATACATGAGGATGTAAAATTTTGAAAATATTTTCAATAATAACCAAACGCAAACCTTCCAAGCATACATAATTTTTGTTTTGTGAAATAATTAAATGCAATGGAAATTACTCATTCTCTCCTCACGTGTATACTGTGAGCCATACTTTCATATTTTACTTCAACAAATGGTCAACATTCAAGATTCAAGAATTTATGGTATAAAAACTTGTAGCTGTACAACGCCTTATAATATTCGTGTACGAAAAAAATATAAAAATGTTGAAGCTCTGGGATGATCGACATTTCTTGTAGTTTGAAAAAATGTCATGTCACATATATCGGTATAATGGAAAAATATTCGATAGAATAAATGCAGTGTTATATAAACGGGATATAGTGTGGAATTACTACGCATAAATATTTCCAATGTGTTCCTGTAAATCCTTTCACTAGATGATTGTACAACATCTGACGGTAGGGAGTTCTATAAGAAACAAACGCGCACTGAATAGAAGTACCGACGGCAGTTCCGGTGAGAATGTGGAATATCAAATGCATGTGGGTGAGTACGTGTGGTATGGCTTGACCGAAGGCGAAATAGATGCCTCAGAGGGTGCATTCTTGGAGTTCATTATTTTACAAGTTAGGATTAGATCAAATCGAACCCGTCTGAAAAGTAGTGTATCAAAATTAAAATGCACAAGTCGATCCTAATATGGTAGGTTGCGGAGACAGCCAACCATTTTAGTTCCTCTGTGATAAATCATCTCAAGCAGCTTGATGTTCTTTTGTACCCATGGTGTCCAAGCTTGCACTGAGTAATCCATCACTTTGTTAATATACATATTTATGATCATGGGTAATGTTTCACGCGAAAAATGTTCGAAAATACACCGAAGCATACCTAGCATACGACTAACTCGGTTGTACACTGCTTCGCAGTGCATGCTATTCTTAAGACTTCCACTAATTCATACGCGAGGTCATTTTCTTTTGTTGTCCATTCCAGTTATTGGGATCCAAGGTTATAGGAGAATGGGAAATCATTACCTATTTGCAACATTTTGCACGCTTGACCTGATTCGCATTCAAAGTTTAGCATCATCCGCACAGAGAACCATTTTAGCGGTGACAAGTTTCGGAAGGTTATTTTATTTAGACCAACAAGAGAACCGGAACAAGTACCGAACCTTGTATGACACCGCTAATAGCTTCGATTTCCCAGACATCACATCATGGATACGTAAAGTTGCCTTGCGATCCAGAAGGTAACTTCTCAGCCAGGTAAGAAGGCACCCAATAATACCAACATCCTGCAGCTTGCTCCGCAGTGTAGATTGGCAACGCGATCAAACGTGTATGCACGCAACCACCCTCATCGTCCAGGCGTCCATTGTCACCAGTAGGTTACCCAAGCATGAACGAGACTTCCGAAATCCACGTCGCTCTCTCGACAGCAAGTTTTGGGTTTCGAGATGATTCACAATTCTTTCGCAAACAATTCGCTCCATAACTTTTGAGATCACTGGAAGGAGTGTAACAGGGTGGTAATTTGCTGGGTTAGAACCAGTTCAACGTTTTTAGATGAGTGTCATGATTCCTCTCTTCCAGTCAGTTGGTACAACATCTTCCCTACAAGAGTGATTAAATAAATCAAAGGTGGTTCGCACAATTGACTGCCGCATAACTTTAGGATTGCAGGTGTGATTCCGTCAGCTGCCGGGACTTGTTGATATTTAACCTGCTTAGGTGGTGCTGCACTATTTCAGAATTGATGCATATATGGCATATAGTCTCCGGCACAATTTCTGCTGACAATTCTCATGGTAGTAATGCATCCTTGGGGGTGAAAACTCGTGAATAAAAACTGGCGAGAGTGTTAGCAGTTTTCACTTGTCATGATCGGAAAAAACCGGGTTTCAGCTTTGTAGTGTTTTTAACAGTTCGATAAAGCAGTTTGTGATTTCGCTGCATTCTTACTGCCAGCTGAAGCTGGTGATTTTGTTTATCCTCCAGGATGACATTTGTGACTTGATTCCGAAAGTTTGCCCAGGTCTATTCTGTTCTGGCGACCCTGTGAATAGCCTATACCGAATTTCGCTTTGTCAATCATTTTCTAGTGCGACTGCGAATTCTGAAGTAGAGTTCTTTGCTATTATGTGTCGGGACATAGTTAGAATTTAAACGTATGTTGGTGAAGTAATTTGTCAGGGTTGTGCAATGTGAGTCTGGATCACTTAAATTTATATTATGTTCATAGAAAGCCCCCATTGTTTTTATCAGACTAATGTAATCCACTTTCCTATTTCGTTTTGTTTGCTTGACAATTCTGCTGGCGTTGCACACGTATTGAAAGAGCAGAAAGAGGTTGTCGCTTAGACCAGGCGGAGGGTGATATTGAACATCTCCAACAGCCGTGGCTTCAGAGGTTAGGACTAGGTCTAGAACAGATGTCTGTTGCGAAGTTCGTTGCAGTGTATATTCGAAAACATGATTATACAAAGGGATGTAATCGAACAGTTGGCGAAAATTGTAGTCTAGTGATCAGAGTGGATGATCTACTCGGTTATTTAGTTGAGCCAAATTGAAGTCTTGCATAATCAATAATTGCGAATTGCGCTGTTTACTTAAGTACTGCATTGCTTTCAAGAGTGTTCCGTTATGCGCATCCGATGATGACGGTGAACGGTGCAACTGTCGCAAGTTACACCATATACTGTCTTTCAGATCGAGATCAGTGTCTGTAACTACATTAATGTATAAACGTTCGCGGTAGTAAACAGCTAGTCCACCACCTGTTCATAAGCGATCTCTCTGAAACAGGGTCATGTTTGGAATAGAGAGATCGCGATCGCTCACGTGAGGTTGGAACCATGTCCCAGTTATTTCTATGACGTCGAATGAATGCTGATTACAGATATTCTTCATTTCAGCCAGTTAGTTTACCTATAATTGTGCGTTTGTATGCAGGCAATTGATTGTAGTTTTCGAATACAGTGATGGATCTGAAAACTCGTCTTTTTTTCCGACCCTTCGAGATTCGGACATTGGTCTTTTTTGGGTTGCCGCATTGTTTCTAATCCGAGTCTCGTGTGATGGTAGAAGCCGTGGTTAATTAGGCGGTTTCGGTGTAGAAAGTCTGGTATCACTCATTCTGACATCCTTCGGGAGATTGCTATGATTTGTTTCCCACTTGGCACTGATTGATTGTTATTTTATAGGTTTTGGCCCGTCACGTTTATAGTTTGGCGACCGAGGTATTCTAAACGTGTCCACCACGACTGACTCGTTAGCAACGTAGAGCCACTGTTTGCGATCGTGGTGCGTTATTTCACTACCCGAAGCAGTGTTCGTGTTTTCGGGAATACGAACAACAATCAAACTGCGTTGTTCAAATTTTCCCTCATTTTTTTAAAATTACATTATCTCTCCCACCATGGAATATAACCATATATGCGACATTTCTTCTGTGAACATGTACGGAGCAAGTAAGAGTTTAGAAGAACGTCAACAGATCAAAACTATACTGATTGGTGGTGGTGGTGTGTGTGATGAAAATTCATGCAAACGAGCATTTTGTTCATGATCATGGATTGAAACACTATCTACATGAAGTTATACTTGAATGCCACTGTTGCATAGGGTTCGTACAACGAACCACGATGTTCAAACACAAAATCACATAGTGATTCGTGGTCAAGCACTCAATGCGCTTAAGAATGAACAAAGTGATGTGTTGCTCATATCCCCCGAACTTACACTCCACTACCGGTTTCTGGCTATTTGCCTATGCAACAGTGGTATTCAAGTAAAACTTTGTTTACCACTTATCCACTGTTTCAAGGTTCACTGAACCTAATCTTACTGTCCCCACCTGATGACTGCAAACAACCAGAAACAGGTATTGGACTGTAATTTCGGGGGATGAGAGAAAAACATCACTTTGACATCTACATATGTTTGGACACAAGTGATTGAACAGGTTGGTCGTACCAACCTTATCCAACAGTGGCATACAAGCGCAACTTGTTTTCCATTCTTCCACTGTTTCAAAACATACCGAGTCTAATCCTACTGTCCATACCTGCTGTTAAATACATCACGAAACCGTTCGTGGAGTGTGTGATAAAAGTGAATGCAAACCTGCAATTTTATAAAGATTTTGCCTTATTGCGGAGTTGAGCAATTGAGAATATGAAGTTTTGCTTCAGATGGGATAACATGCCGTTGCCTTTATATATATAATATTATTTATATTATTATTATATTCTTATAAATAAAGACTGGTTGGGTTGTTAGAATAATATTGGTTAGTTCATTTTTCCTACTTCGCAACGTGTTCTCTGGGCAATGCATCTGAATAGTTTCTCGGTTGTGTAAACCCGTATGTTAACTATATGACTGGGAATATGTATGATTTCATATTTAAGCTAACAATCGTAATACATAATATCAGTCACGCATGCTCATTCACTATGCACTAAGTGTACTTAATAGTCTTTACAAAACAGTACTTTTCCGTAAGGTCAGCTGGTCACGAGTTGACTTATCCAATTTTGACGATAAATTTTCCCACGTGCATCAAATCGCATCTTGTGAGTGAGGGTCACCAGATGCAGCTGTCAAGAGGATGTATAAATTTCGAGGAACGATGCACTGTCCACAATTACTTCAAAGATGGTCTGCAAACAAATTCCAGCAATATTACTTTATTGTATACTTTTATGTTCCGCCAACGAATTGGATAGCCGTGAGTGATTTTCTTTAATAATTTTCACAATTTAATCGGGTCCACTACTGTTGGGCAACGATTGATTTGAACTTTGCGTAATTATGAATAATAACTGTTTAGCTTTGAAGGTCTTAAAACATATGTAGCTACATCTTCACCCTGTACGTACTACACGAATTGCAGTCTAGCCTTAAACACAAGCATATGATATACCATACATTCACTATTTAATCAGTGCGGATACGTTCTCAATGAAAGGCATTAGTATAAGGCAGTTTGGTTGTCTACGTCTCAACCCATTGGTTGCGACAACTCAAGAAATATCTAACAATAATAAGCAATTCATAAGTCATATAATTCACTCTCGGCTGTGTTGGTTGTGTTTGCCACGGCATTGATTTATCAGTCAAAATTTCTACCGGCCGTTCAGTTATGAATACGTATAACCAGTCTTAGGGTAGTTTACGTATCATCATAAAAATAAATATGATTCGAGTCGAATTTCCCTTTCGAACACCGACATAAATGCGATGAACAATTAATAAATCCGGGACATTTTTACGCCTGCTTGCATTGTTCGCGAGTTATTTGTTTTAACGCGAAAAACTTTAGATCAGAAAGTACAAGTGATCTGGCTAACGGATTCACTAGCGACGTCCCACATGCTTGCGAACTCGGCATTGAACCGTTCCTCGAATTCATCAATGATTCACCACTATTATCTAAAATCGTAATGCGTTCAACAGGGTTTAGATTTGTGAGGAGTTTTCATTCTTTTTTATCACCATAAATCTTGATTCTTGAAAACGCTTTTCGAATAGACTGTGCTCGTGATTAATGGAGAACGACTCCCGCTTCAGTTGAACACGTGCAAAATGATGCTGATATGCAACATTTCTCGCTCCTAATATATCAATTTATACCAACGTTATGTCGCTAGATTGTTCACAAACAGTTGCTAGTTCATGAATTCTTGTATTGGCTTTTTTAAATGTATCGTTAGACCTTAAACGAGGTTTCAATCACTTACAAAATTATCATGATAGCAAACTACAATGCAATCTATATTTTATGTAAAATATCAACGCTTTATATCTAATCGAATACTCTCTAAGGCGTAAAAAGGTCTTATCTAGTAATTTAAGACAACGTTACACAAAGTGTTAATTATGGTAAATTTACAACTAAAACACAGATAATAGGCATTTAGCCTGATTTCAGAATTCTAAGATATCATGAGACAGTCCAGAATTTATTTATACTTTTTCAACAGATCAGGCTTAACAATTGCTTCGATACCAAATTTGTACCACAGATTCATAAAATAAACACCACAATCAAACCAAGTTTTGTGAACCCACATAATTAGAACAATAGTTTTACAGCGAACGATTTGGTAATTTTGCGTATCTTTTGCACACAGCGAATCGGTAATTTTAATTTAATACAAAATTGCCCGTTTGGTAACATTTCGGCATCAAATTTTCAGGTTGTTCCACTCCAACTATGCACAATGCTACCGAAGGCGAGATTCACTCCCATCAAGACTATGGGATTGAGGACTACCCGCCAGATTTACATTGTGTCTATGAAATTCGTGCCCCCATGGGGTATGAAATACACATCGAAATAATAGAAATGGATATTGAAGAAACAAATGAGTAAGTCACAATAAATAAAAATACATCTCAAAATTATTCACAACCGGGGCTATATCTTTGGGTCAACTATGCTTCGAGGTTGAGGGACGAATAATCTAGTACATTCTTGCGTCATCATGTGTTAAATTTTGAAAGAAATTTCTTTCGGAATATTGTCAGCCAAGCAAACCTGTGAAAATGTTTGATCGATAAAGCGGTGTTCGAATTCATCTGCGTCGTATGACAAGATAGGTTTTCTTAAAGTTCTTAATATCTATTAATCGAAAATGTACCTTCTACATATTAATCCTATCCATCGAATTAAATACTATATCGTGGAAATTCCATGTTTATGACCGAATATTGCTGAAAGCAATCCTCTCATTTATAATATGCTAAATTTTAAGTCCTGTTGATATCAGACGGATATCTACACTTTCATTCGAGTGAGGGTATAATGATATGGATATCGATGGAACAAAACCACATCTTAATTTAATGTTAAATTATGGTCTCATTTTTATTTGAATGGAATGGCTTATTCAGAATTTTTAATCATTTAATGAATTAAATGACTTGAAAAATATAATTGTCATAAATAGAATGTAATCATCAGTTTCCGTTTGCCACGAAACTGGAAAACGATTTTGGGACAACGTTGCGTTCGTTTTAAGCTGCTTAGATAACTCAGATTTTTAGTAAAACCAACCCTTACGGTTGATGCAGTTTCACTTGTGGAACATTAGTTTAGGCAAGTGAACTTATTGACCAAACACCACTGGTATCTTTAATAGAGCAAGCAAACTAGTATGAACGATAGTAGAGCATGAAACCTCTCACTAGAAATGTGCCCAAGTCACGAACTCTAAACTTTCATAACGAAAGTTTTATGTGAAGGTTTCCATCTAGCAATTGCAGGTGCTGTGTGATTGAAAATTTTGCAGGACTCCGTGAACAGGTTAGAAATATAATACACATATCATGTTTCAGTTCTCGTTAATGCAGTGTATTCAAGATTCAAGATTTATGGTGAAATGGTACAATACCATAGTATATATATATATATATATATATATATATATATCAAGGTTAAACAAATCGTTACTTCAACGTTGGTGTCCATGTGCGTCAAGGGAAGAGAAAAAGTAATTCCAATTATGACATGGAGGGTGGAAATCTCGACCGGAAGTATATGTTTGGGTATATTTGTTTTTCCAAGTATGTGTGTAAGAAGTAATCACTGGGGCCAACACAGTATGATTAAACAAAAATGATCGTAACGTTCATTTAAATATCATTTTGTTTGATTTCTGACGGTAGGCTGTTCCACAAAAAGCATACACGGACTGCTTAAAAGTTGATAATTTCTTTATTTTGCAACATTAGCTGTCTCTTCGATTTCGTGGCCATTGCGGATTACAAAACAGACAATCCATACTACTTTTGTGGTCAAACCAAACCGCTGTTCCCCATCCTTGTTCCAAATTCGGTAGCGCAAATCGTATTTGCATCTGACAGTGGGAACCAAGGTAAAGGATTCAAACTCAGTTACCACACCAAACCAAAGCAACAAACTGAAATGGCCGGATGTGGACGGACCAGGTCACCAGAACCAAAGCGAAGGAAGCGAGTTATCGGTGGCTCCGTTGTCCTACCTGGGCAATGGCCTTGGTTGGTTGCAATTTTTGATAGCGAGAAGTTTCGCTGTGGAGGCAGTCTCATCGACCCGGAATGGATATTGACTGCTGCTCATTGCTTTCCCAAGTAAAGTGTCTTCTTACTTTCGTTGGTGATAATGTTTTGCCATTATGCAAAATGGGGATTTAATCTTATATCGATTATTATTATTATTATTATTATTATTATTATTATTATTATTATTATTATTATTATTATTATTATTATTAGTATTATTATTAGTATTATTATTATTATTATTATTATTATTATTATTATTATTATTATTATTATTATTATTATTATTATTATTATTATTTATATTATTATTATTATTATTATTATTATTATTATTATTATTATTATTATTATTATTATTATTATTATTATTATTATTATTATTATTATTCTTATTATTATTATTATTATTATTATTATTATTATTATTATTATTATTATTATTATTATTATTATTATTATTATTATTATTATTATTATTATTAATTTTATTATTATTATTATTATTATTATTATTATTATTATTATTATTATTATTATTATTATTATTATTATTATTATTATTATTATTATTATTATTATTATTATTATATGTTCCGAGCAGAAGCAATGAAGTTAAACTTGAATCATTGCAGCAAGCACCAAAATAGTGATTATGATAGGCGCGTAAAAGAATCGGTTTTCCTTAGATGTCATGTACCTCCAGGTGGCATAGTGCGCAGCACAAAATCATTGTTACTATGAATTCAATCGTAAGTAACTGCTCAGAAACGCACGAACAACTTCTGAATGATGCTCCATTTTTCCCAGTCTATCAAAAACGGAAGCATGTGTTTTTAAGTAGCATGATACAGACATTTCAATCAACGTAAAAGCATTACTGTGATGAGAAATAATGAGTAATACATAACAATAAGTTTCAAGTTTTCTCCAGCCGATACTTGCGTTCAACACTCAAATAACAAACATTGCCCAAAGGAGACTTACCAACAAATTTATTTGAAAATAAGATGAGCCATATATTATGCAGATACGCTGCAAACACAAGCAGACAATGTTTTAATTGGAAAGTATATGACAAGCGGTATGTACTGCTATATCTAACGAAATTATTAAAAGGCTAATTATGAATATTATTCCAATTTAAGTATTGCCGAATATAGGCATGGATGAGTATAGGTCTGCCACTCTTGATAAAATTTAGTCATATAAGTGTATGGCTCTGTGAGTTGAGTTATACTAGTACCTAACAAATGCATCATTTCAGACAACAGAGAATTATTTACGAATGACTGAAAGAGAAAAGTTGTTTGGATGGCCAATAAATATAGATAAAATACAAACATTATTAGGTACGATTGGTTAAGGAAACAAACGCAAAATAAAAATACCATATAAATACATTACTACAATTTAATACCAATTCAATTCATGTTTGTAGGGAAAGGAACACTGATCTTTGGCATGTCGTCCTGGGGGATTACCTGCTGGACTTTGACGACTCCGGGGAACAGATCGCCAAGTTGGCTGAGGTCCACATTCATCCAAATTATCGTCAACGTGGAGCCTATGATAACGATTTTGCGTTGATCAAGCTCGACACCAAGGTGACTTATTCCAATATGATTCAACCACTGTGTCTACCAAAAAATGGGAAGGCAGAGCCCAAAATGATCGATCGCCCTAACCTGACATGCTACATAGCTGGTTGGGGACGTTCAGAAGGTATATATTTTTTGAAAAACGAAGATTATTGTGTTTAAAGCCTACAAATCTAATTTTTTTATCAAAGATCCACATTTGTATATTTCTCAATCACACCCCATGTACCACTAGGTAGGTATAATAAGATGAGGATCCGTACGCTCTGAAAGCGTGGAGAAATGGCAAAAAATACTTACAATTTAGATATTATCGGATATGATAGGTATTGTGTTCATGCGATTGCACATCTATATCGTGTTTTCAAACAAACTGCTTATCCTAATTCCAGCGAAGCTGGAGGGTAAATGAGAAACGATTTTTAGTTGGTGAATCGAAAGCCATTCATTGCTTGAATTACAGTATTTTTAATTTTGAGAGAGCTTGACATTCGATCAATAGCCGTTAAAGTTTCTTTTCTTGATTACACGAACGCGTTCTGCTGTGTCGGCCGTGTTCAATTGACAGACCTACTCACAACGCGAGTAATACCAGCCAGAATAACAAAATGGTTATGTGGATTTTTATCTTCCTACCAATTAAGAAAGGGGTTCTTCGAGGAGCGATTCTATTTCCATTCATCATTTCAGTATACCTTCCTGTGCTTTAACAGTTGAACTGAATTTTCACTTTGAAATACGTAGACGACGTGGTCAAGGAATGTGCAGTATTTAGAAACGACTCTTTGAATACGCTCCCAGACGCTTTAGATTAAATTACTACCCCGTCAGAAAAGAGATGCCTATCTTTGAATCCCGAAAAATGTACTGAATCTTTGTTCACTAATCTGCCTGGATAACGTCACGAAGCAATTTGCAGTAACCTTTATTCAGAAATAAATACACAGACCTGACTAGAGGAAAATTCGTCGAGTCGTTAGGCGTTACCGTGACATCTTTACTTGGACCCATCATCTAAATTCTTTACTAACTAAAGTTCGTGGGCTTTCCTTTTATACTTTTCGCATCCGTTCTCTCGGCGCTAAGCTTAAGCATCATGGTTAAAAATTACGCAATGATCGTCTAGACTTTCGATATCGTGTTTCATTTCTCGGAAAAAACACTTTCCGTTTTTGATGAATGACTTCATACGGATGATGACGATTAACACAGTTAGAATGAAAATAAATGTTTGCGTGAAGCGAGGGCACACGTTCAAGTATTGCGAGCAATCTGCAAACCTTAAGAAATCTAAAAGGAGCTGGGTTTTGTATGGTAGCTAGAGTGAGAAATTGCGCATTTCATTTAATGATACATCCATTCATTTTACTGCAGCTCTTCCCAATAATTTCGTGGAACCTGATAAGAAAAACGTTAAAAACGGGAGTTTAACCGAAGCTAAAATCCAATCTGAAAACACAACTCAATAAGATTTTCTAGCATAGCTTTAGGAGGACTTGTTCCGTTGTGATCGTAGTGACACAAAAACTACCACGTTCCGACAAATTAAATGAATCCTAATGCAGCACGGAATTTAATAAAATAGTTTCTACCTTAATTGATATTATTAGCACATGGACTTAAAATGTGGGGTGAGTCGTCAGTAGCACAGCGAATTGGACGTACGCTTTTCAATCGCCTTGACTAAACATTTAGCAAACGTCATCAACCCAATTTCTAATTATAAACAGTATTACATGAGAATTAGAAAAATGATTGCGACATGCTACCCAATGGATAAACCGCATTACCTTACAGAGTTGTTCCTAATAAACCAGAGACAAACCCTGCAAAGTGAGAACCAGAGGCACGACCAGAACAAAAAATGGACATCGCAGCTCGTTCGCTTTAGATTTCGTACCGCACTGCGCATGGACAGTTTGCTCATAGTCAGGGCCAATAGTAAATGGTGAAATGAATTCCCCGTTGAGTGAATCCAGATCACATCTCACATTCCATGCTATTGAAAACGGCCGATTCAGTCTGGTGAACAGACGTTTGGATAAAATCCTATTGAGCAATCCTATGAAGTTGAGAACGCCGATTCTGGGGTTCCTTTGAAACACGACACACAAGAGATTTGAGCTCAAATTAGCATTCAAGCTCAAGTGCCTAAAATCTTATATGACATGGAACACTCTCCCCTCCATTGTTACACACTCAGCTAACCTGGATATTTTTAAAGCTAATTTGGACAAGTACTTGAGAGAAAACCCAAATTTAGATACGATTTACACTACACGAGTTTCCCTGTCCTTCTTCTTTTTTATTGTATATAATTCATAACTCCATCCTATGGTTATTATTAAGCTAAATGCTTTTTAGACCATTACAACTTTGAATCACTTTGAATTTAACTTGCTTAGATACCCCTTTTG